>CM008279.1:6476428-6778643 GCA_002319775.1 Fagopyrum tataricum | reverse complement strand
AAAGTTAGTCACTTGTTCTATAACTACAGGGTTTTAATGCTACATTAACTCAATCAATGGAAGCTCCTGGGCAAAGGGGTGATCAAATTAAGGATATGGAGCTCGGCTTGCATCCAGAGTTGATTGAGCCTTTGAGAAAGCTGTGTGATGACCCCAAAACGACCATTCTCATTCTTAGTGGAAGTCCTAGAATCGTCCTGGATGATGTATAATATATAGTACCTATACCCTCTTTAAGACACTAAACTATAAAAACAAGAGAGAATTGCTAATTAATTAATTAATTTACCCTTTGGTAGAACTTTGGTGAATTTGACATGTGGTTAGCAGCAGAGAATGGGATGTTCCTGCGCCACACGAGAGGCGAATGGATGACAACACTCCCAGAATGTGTAAACATGGAATGGCTTGAGAGTGTAAAGGTAAATATATTCACTCTCTTGCTCCTGTTTTTGTTTGGGAGGATTTTCTCATCTTTTGCAAATCTCAGCATGTTTTCGAGTACTTCACCGAGAGGACACCCCGCTCTCATTTCGAGCTTCGTGAAACTTCCCTTTTGTGGAGCTACAAATATTCAGACATTGAATTTGGAAGGCATCAAGCAAGGGATCTACTGCAACATCTCTATAGCGGTCCAATTTCTAATGCTCAGGTTGATCTTTTCCAAGGTGCTCGTTCTGTTGAGGTTCGAGCAGCTGGACTCACAAAGGTTAGTTCATTCTGTTAGGGCCTGTTTCTTACATTAATTACTGCCTAACTCGAAATCCTTGTCTACTTCCAGGGTGCAGCCATAGATCGCATATTGGGAGAGATAATTCGAAACAATAGCATCAAATCACCTATAACCTACGTCCTCTGCGTAGGCCACTTTCTAGGAAAGGTTAGTTCAATTCACTCCCGTCCCGTCATATATACACGTAAGTATAACGATTGTGGTTAACGGTCATTTACGCGGGCGCATGGTTCAGGACGAAGACGTTTATGCCTTCTTTGAACCCGAGTTGCCTACTGAGCACGCAAGATCTAGGACATTGACCGATACAGCGAGCGAGGCGAGTTCATCTACGATGATCCGTTGCGTGTCGAGATCACTGCCGTTGACTAGAGGCTGGAACGCAGATGAAATAATCAGTAAACATGATCACACGATTGATGAAGCGTGCTCATCTGTGTTGGATCTAACGGCCGAGAACTACTTTTCGTGTTCCGTTGGGAGGAAGCGCTCGAGTGCTCGCTATCTTCTTGAGTCATCGGATGAGGTCATCGCTCTTGTCAAGGGGCTAGCCGGGGAACAACTCATCTCACCACCAGATAGTGTTGATAAGTAGTTCATTTGTATGATCATTGAACATATATAGTTTTGAAAGCTTGACAAGTTCAATAAGTGATTTGCAAATAATTTGAAGCTTATCGTTGAGCTTTTGTAGATCTCGCTCCTTTGAGCTGAATAGTGAAGGAAAAGGCTTCAATTTGGCCATTATCATCTCCATTCTCCAACCTCGACCGAGTTTTCAAGGGCACAAGCAAAGCAACGTGGTTTGTAATTGTATGTATCAAGTTATCATGACATGAATTATAAGAAAGTTGGTAAAATTACATGATACCTAATTCAATTTACGAGATAAACATCATTACATTGTACGTTAAAAATTGATAATCAAAATACATATGATGATATAAACCAGGGCTTGGATTGGAATGGGAGAATGGAGAAGAAACAACTCGAACAAGAACGGTGACTCTCATCTCTTCGACGACTTCTCTGCGATGTGTTCTATATCACCCCCTCACCAGTCTAGTTCACAAATAACACGACTTAATGAGAAAAACATGGGATATCAAGGTTTGTCACGTATTTCGTACGTGAGGATAAAATTGCAACGGACTACTTAGCTACTATTGTTACGTTTTTTTTTATTGGATTACATGTGCTGTGTGACTCTTTCGAAGACAGTGAAACTTTTAAATGTTGATCTAATGGATTGGATATTCCGAATTACTTACTAATTAGCCTTTTTTTTTTAATTATTTATAAGCGTGATTAGACGTGTGGATGATACCGGACATCCTTCGAAATACTTTAACAAAATATAATGTACGTATTTTCAGAAGTTTGGTTATGATTAGAACTGTAGAAATGCGTGTCATGAAGTGATGAAATCTCTACTTTATTGTAATTCGTTCTTTAATAGCGGACCGAACCCATCTTCTTAGGCCGACTTTCTTCTACTTGGCTGAGTATTGCTCGAGCCTACGTACATAAATAGCTAGATCTACCGGCTAGATTAACTCCCGTTTGGTTGTAACTTCGGAAACGGAAACGGAATGAAAACGAATTTAGTCCACATATGTACTTTGTTCATGGAATTATTCCGGTTGGCTTCATGCAAAATGTCTTTGTTTCCCCTACTTTGTTACCCTATAGGGTATTAAAACTAATCAAATTCTACCATAATTACCATAATTAGTTCAAACCACAAGGAATAATTCTCAACAACTTCATGAACAAGGGTGTACGTATTGACTAGATTCGTTTCCATTCCATTTCCGTTTTCGGAGTTTAAATCAAACGGACCCTAAATGTATTATGGGCGGTACCCAATCTTTACTTTATGAATACAAAATCAACGATTCGTGAAAGCTGAATATTGGAAAATAACAAAAATTAGGTTTGCTAAGTGATGATCGAGATAAGCAAGGAGTGACGCTTAACAAATGATGTACGTGGTCAATGGAAATTTAAAAAGAAAAAAAAAAGAAAAAGTGATGATGGACCATCCATTCCTAAGTCGTAAGTTCCCCATCTTGGAAGATAGAAATAGTAGTGAAGTAATAGAATGGGCCTTGTGGATATATATATATATATATATATATATATATATATATATATATATATATATATATATATATATATATATATATATATATATCTCGTGATACAATGGCGTCGTCATCTTCATAAATTTTCAAAAACCTGTACCTAGCTCCTTTATACTTTGGATCATTAACTAATCATGAATTAACACGGCACAACCTATTTCATCCTCTATTATATAGATAAGACGAATTATATATGACGCCAAATCCAAATACACTTTCCATAAATATGGGGAATGGTTCAGTTCTTTCTTTTTTTTTTGTCGGGAGGAGGGCGCATTTAGTCGCGCTTATTATTCATAAAAAAAAGTTAAGTAGTCATCAATCGGGGATAGCCCGACCCCTTACATCATCCAGTAAAATATCAACTATATATATCCTCCGGCGGGTCACACAATACATTCAATCCAAGAGGAAAGTTTAAAGCAAGACTAGGTATAAAATCCGCTACTCTATTGGCCTCGCGGTAGGCATGACGAATCTGAATTATCCAGTTTCTTTTGAAAAAGTCGTGGCATAAATCTGAATAATCCAATTAAGAGAATGGTACAAGTAAAACAAATTTTCCAATACAAGATTGCGGCTAATAATTACGATAATTGATAGAATATGAATTAAACGTTAAAATTTTTTTTAAATGAATCTAAAATGAATTAATTGTGTACAAAATCAACGCGCATAGACATTACGAACGAGTCTATTTGTATATGTGCAAGTATCCAACTAGCATAAGGTTTAATCTTAATTTGTGGCTCGTATATAATAGAGGTCAACTTATAGGGACAACCTATAGCTGAACTCGGACGAAACTATTGTATATATGTAACATCGGCGTGCTTATTGTCAATTAGGAGCGAGTCTATTTGTATATATGCAAGTATGCAACTAGTACAAGGTTTAATCTTAATTTGTGGCTAGTATAAAATAGAGATAAGATGTAAAGTTATAGGCGTGCTTATACGTACGTACCATACAAAAAATAGGTCATTAACGTTGATAATAGTTTATCCTCTTACCAGAAAATATGATGCATGCAAAATGAAAATGTTACGTCTCTGTATGATATTTTGGTCCTACTAGAGGTGATCGTTGAAGACTAATTAAAGGGATGGAGAAGATGAAAGTGCTCGTCTTTATCTTTGATTTCGTTCAAAGATTTTATTGGATATTATAAGCATCCATTAATTATTAATCAGAGAATATGTCCAATGTAGGGGGAAGACCAAGATGCCTAATTTGCAAAACAAAATATTAGAGCTTGTTTGGTATCATACTTACTATGTGGGTATATTAAATATTGGTATTGAAAACAGGATATAAAAGAATTCATACACAAAATATATATATATATATAAGCAAACAATAATCAATATCAATAATATGAAATTCATACACAAATTACACATACATTATATATTGTTAGATTATATTGGGTTATATGATCGTATATTTGGCATTATCTCTTTACTCTCGTTATACTTTGTCCAAAAGAAAGAATTTAATTTACAAATCTCTACATGGTATTAGATAATACGATTCTAAACATGTTTCCGCCTAAAGAAACCCTAAAACACAACGGCTTAAAACGCTAATTAACTTGCGTTCTAGGTCTCAAAATTTACCCTTAGACACTAATCAATCTGCGTCTTAGGGTCTAAAACTTACCCTAAGACGCTAATCAACATTCGTCTTAGGTCCAAAACATACTCTAGGATGCTAGTCAACTTGTGTCTTAGGGTCCAAAACTTACTCTAAGACGCTAATCTACCTTCGTCGTAGGGCCCAACCTACTGACGTCATATCGACGCCAACAGAATAAAGAGCAATGAAGAGAGTAGGTCCATCAAGTCCTCATTTCATATCTTCGAGTTTTTATTGTTCAAGTTTGGAGTTGTTGAATCACACCTTCAGCTTGAGGGAGTGTTAGATTATTGGGCGTATATTTGCACTTATCCTTTATTTGTTAACTTATCCTTATATTTATTTGTTAGTTTATCATTATTTTTTTATTTTTTTATTTTATTATAAATACTTTGTTCGATCGGCAGAAACATTAATAAGTTAACTTTGGCATTAGATTCTATTAGTGAGTTAAAGTATCACCCATACATAACAATATCATTTAGTAAAATATTTTGTTGATACGCACCTATACAATAAAGTATTCTATATAATACAAAAGTGTTATCATTATAAAATAATAACACAAACTATAATTCACCAAAAATGTGTAATTAAATTTTGGGTACGTTGTTAATTTGGAAGAAACAAAATTGATTAAAAGAGGGAACAAGTTGTAATTTCTCGAATGTCTAAACAAAAGAAGATTTTAGAATTTGATGGGAGAGGTTAGAGTGCAATGAACATATGTGGACCGTGGACCGTGGGCAATGCCACAGAACTCGAACTATGTGTTGAGCTATATAAATTATATTTATGTGCACAAGTTTTAGCTTTTAGGTAGCATATGGACACTCATCAATAATGTAGCTTGGCCTTTTCTTTGGTGTCGGGTATGCCGTCACATTTGTGTGTTACAAGACAACTTATACATAGGAAAGGGTAACATATTCTTTATATTATCATATGAGACGTTACAAATGTTCTAATAGTAGTCTCATTATCTTTGTATTGGAGTTGAACGTAACGTGGATATATACTCAAATAAACGTGTGGATCCTAGGGTGTTAATGGACAAAGAGTGATATGTGTGACCCGTCTCTACTTAGCATAATACATTCATCTCGTTTCGATACCTACTTGGAGAGTAAAGTTTAGAGAAAATCTATCTCGTCTTAAAATCCCACTAATAATTTGTTTTATTTGTAGTCACGTAGATTTCTTTTATGAGTTTGGATGTTCTATTTATAAACTGACATGAGTTAAATATTCAAACTCATTTCTATGAATTATATGTTTAACTTGAGTAAAAAAAACTCAATTATTAAATACAATCATAAATTAGTACGTATAAATTCGTATAGTACGTCTTATCTTGAACAACTATAACATCGTCATAATTTTCCCATTCAATCTACCCATTAGGAATACCGTGGTAATTTTATAGAACGCGGATCTCTAGTATGTCGTGAGTAGAATGATCTTTGACTTCATTCTATCTACATCCCTTTTATGTTTTTATTCTAGTTTTCGTGACGATAATTTCCATAAGTATCGGAAATTTTTGGTCTTTGACACCGCTGAGATGTAAGATAAAAAAATGTGTCCCATATCGATAACACAAGACATTGTGAGACTAACATATAAACTTAATAATGGGTCATTCTTCTTACCGTTAATTGATTTTAGGATGGACCCGTGTAGCTGTGTAGGTACAAAATACTGTAATTATTCTCGTGCTCGCTTTCCCTTTTTAATCAATAACTTACCGTAATTTTCAAACCCAAAACTAAAATTTAAGAAAAAAGATTCTTGAGATGTATATATAAATGAGCAAGCCCACTTATAGGATTCTGCACACACTGATTCTTATCATCTTCCCTCCACACAAATTCAGCCATGGGAACTATCATTCTTTTCCTCCTTCTCCCTCTGTTAGTTTCCTGCACTAAACCCCAGGTTTAATCTCCTTCTTAATCTATATATTTCTCTTAATTATGAGCTAGAATATGCACGTAATTAACTATCATTGGTCCTGTAAATGTAGGTTTATATAGTATACTTTGGACATCACAAGGGAGACAAACTACCTCATGAAATTGAAGCAACTCACTTTTCTTACTTGCATTCTGTCAAGGAAACTCATGAACAAGCCAGGGCTTCTCTTATCTATAGCTACAAGCACAGCATCAATGGCTTTGCTGCAACTCTCACTCCCCAAGAAGCTTCTCAACTTTCGGGTATCCTTTTTTAAATGAAATATCAGTCGACTTGTACATATGGTTGAGTTCCGGTAGAATTTCAAGTCTTATGATTAAACTTCAAGTCGACTTGTACATATGGTTGAAGTGTATCAGTTAAGCCTTATGTGATAGTTGTTTTTGAACTTTTGAAATGATTAGCTCTAGAGGAAGTTGCATTAGTGATTCCAAGCCATCCAAAGAAGCACATAATGCACACCACAAGATCATGGGAGTTTGTAGGGTTGGAAGAGATGCCCGAGGGACCTCATTGGCATTCCAAGAGAGGGGATGACATGTTGTCGTTAGCCGAGTATGGTAACGATGTCATTGTTGGTGTATTAGATAGCGGTATATATATATTTATTCTTTCAAAACTTATCAAGTAAAGACATAATATAAAACCAACATCTTACGTTAATTCTCTTATATGTTGTTATGTATGGATTAGGGTTTTGGCCCGAGTCGAAGAGCTTCAGGGACGAAGGAATGAGACCCATTCCTACGACGTGGAAGGGTATTTGCCAAAGTGGAGATGCCTTCAACTCCTCACACTGTAACAGGTTAGTAACTTAGTATGTGTAAATAGTAACTTTTGTTTTAGGTTTTAATGGTGACAAAAGAAGGTAAAATGAGACCCGTGACTTGCTAGACCCCATGCACCACTCAACTTGGTTTTTGGATTCTTCTAATGATTCCTCTTATCTGATAACTTATAAATACGTATATAATAACATGTTAAGCGACTACATTTGTCCTTACACTACTATGTATGATAAACGATAAGGTAAAAATGAAAATTTACTTATACTACTGCGAATCTCGATCAGATGTTTGAATGGTCTATTTTTTTCTGCTGTTTCTTGTAAAAATATGAAAATTATTGGTATTTCTATGAACCAGTAAAATCTGCAGTGGATCTCAGCATATGCACGTACAATCACAATCCTGCAAATCTGCAGTTTGTCTCAGAAAATATCTATATACAGGCTTGTGAACGCTAGCTTTATGACTTTGAGGCATTGGATTTGTTTTATTAAACCAACTTGTTTGTTTTGATTAACTCGATAATGTTTGGGATATCGAAATTTATTAGATTCGATATAAGGGTAAAATTAAAAACTAATAATAATTTAAATATGCAAATGAATTTTTTTTGTATATATCATTCGATAAACTAAAATAAATTTTATCTTATAAAATTAAAATTAAAATTAATAAAATCAAGCTTTTAGCTTTATACCGATAGGTTATTTATGAAATAAGAAATTTTTTAATCTTTAATAAACTAGTTTAAGCTTTGAAAAGTTTGGCCTCTTAAAATCCATTCGTAACTCTTTTTGTTTTTTCCCCATAAACTTCTTGTATGCTTGTGAAAACAAGCTCCTAAACAAACCCTATTAAAGAAAGGTTTGAATGAATTATATATATTTATTTATAAAATAAGTGTTATAAGTAATAATACGTTTTACTAAAATTGGCATATGGATATCAACATTGGTAATATTATATTTCATCTACATCCTATATAACTTATAAATTTTGATCTAAATTGTGAAAATTTTAACACGTAAAATTACTTTTACTGCAGCACAGGGTAATATAATATTTCCAATTCAGAACCTCCAAGGAAACTTAATGCCTGAAATTTACCCTTCATAGACAAAATATCGTAACTTGTTAACTTGTCACCCTTATATATCTCAGGAAGGTGATCGGAGCTCGGTACTACATCAAACAATACGAGCAAACCTACGGCCCTCTAAACCGGAGCCTAGACTACCTCTCCCCACGCGACAAGGACGGTCATGGGACCCACACTGCATCCACCGTGGCAGGCCGAGTGGTGCAGGGTGCTTCCTTCCTAGGCAGGTTTGCCCACGGCACTGCCTCAGGTGGGGCCCCGCTTGCCAGGCTGGCAATCTACAAGGCATGTTGGGCACTCCCTGGCAAGGAAAAGGTGGCCGGCAATACATGCTTTGAGGCCGACATGTTGGCAGCTATCGATGACGCAATAGCTGATGGTGTCCACGTCCTCAGCATCTCCATCGGCTCCTCTGCCCCGATAAGGTACGATAATGATGGGATCGCTATAGGAGCGTTGCACGCTGTAAGGCACAATATAGTTGTGGCTTGCAGCGCTGGCAACCAGGGACCCACGCCAGGGACGTTGTCAAACCCTGCTCCTTGGATCATCACAGTTGGAGCTAGTAGCCTTGACCGCAACTTTCCTGCCCCGGTGATTCTTGGAAATGGCTTGAAACTTGAGGTAAAACTACAATAAGAACAATTGTTTATAATTTTGTAAATATTAAAAAGTCTATGAATTATTCATGTTCAAGTTTTTCTGATTGATTTGTTGGTTTGTGAATTTTAAAATGTATCAGGGGGAAACTGTGACCACGTATAGTCTGGAGAAGAAGAAGATGTATCCCTTAGTTTATGCAGGTCAAGTAGAGCTACCTATTGTCCCTGAGAACATCTCCGGGTATATATGCTGATACTAAATTGTGGTAAAATCAAAACAATAAAGGATATCAGCAAAAATCAAAAGTTAACTTATGGTAACCTGTGGGGTGCAGGCAGTGCATGCCAAACACACTATCAACAGAGGAGGTCATTGGGAAGATAGTTTTGTGCTTAAGAGGTAATGGGACAAGAATCGGGAAGGGAGTCGAGGTGAAAAGAGCGGGTGGAGTAGGCTACATCTTGGGAAACGCAGCAGCAAATGGAGCAGAGATCCCAGCTGATGCTCATGTCCTCCCTGCAACTGCTGTCGGTTCCATTGAAGCCATTGAGATTCTCAAATACATCAACTCCACACAGCACCCAACAGCCACCATCATCCCTGCAACAACTGTTGTCAACACCAAACCCGCACCTTCCATGGCTTCATTCACTAGCCGGGGCCCCAACTTGATCGATTCCCACACCCTCAAGGTAAATACTGGCTATAAGCAAAAACTTGCTGTGAAATAATACTGATTTGTGGTGTTGTCGTATGTTTTTGGCAGCCTGATATCACTGCACCTGGATTGAACATATTGGCGGCCTGGTCTGGGGCAGATTCACCCACAAAATTGTCGAGTGATGATCGGATAGTTGAGTGGAATATCTTTTCAGGGACTTCCATGTCTTGCCCTCATGTTGCAGGAGCAGCTGCACTCATCAAAGCCATCCATCCAGATTGGAGCAGTGCTGCTATCAGATCTGCAATTATGACCACAGGTATATATATATATATACTAGCCTAAATCAGCAATTTAAGCTTCACTATAATATGAGGAATTAAGCTGATCAATTCATTATGCAGCTGGTTTGGAAAACAATGCTGGGTCACCAATAACAGATAAAATAGGCGAACCAGCTGATCCTTTTCAGTTTGGAGCCGGTCACTTTCAGCCAACCAAAGCAATCGATCCTGGCCTTGTTTATGATGCCTCGTACAACGATTACCTTCTTTATCTCTGCAGTGGAGGCCTCACAAACCTTGACCCGTCATTTAAATGCCCTAAAAAGCTTCCAAAACTAAATGATCTGAATTATCCGTCCATCTCAATTTCCGGATTCAATGGCACAGTGACAGTGAGGAGAAGTGTGACGAATGTTGGCTCAACCAAGAGTGTTTATTATGCTTATGTGAAGCCTCCATTGGGTTATAAGGTGAAGGTGTCACCAAGAGGTTTGTCCTTTAAGCGTGTTGGGCAGAAGAAGAATTTCAGGGTCACCTTTGAAGCAGATCCATCTGCCACTTTTGGCAAGGGAGAACAAGTAAATTATGCTTTTGGGTGGCTAACTTGGTTTGATGGGCTGCACACTGTGAGAAGTCCTATGGTCGTCTCTTAAACCTTAGAGAAATTGGATTGGAAGAATATTTATGTCACAGAAAGACTCAAAAACAAAAGAATATAGAGATTAAGTATTTACATTCTAATGATGAGTAGTAATTGTGGGGGTTACTTACTTCTAGATAGGAACATGATGATAACAAGTGAGTTAAGCTTTGCCTAAATTACATGTATTGTTGCAGTGTTACCAATCCAATTGAGACAGTCTAAACTGGCAAAATCACCGAACCCTAACCCTAGAAACTGTAATACGACATGATTATTGCTCAAAACCCCTAACTAACTCTCTTTCCCTCAAATCCTAGAGCAATGTATTCGAAAATGTAAAGGAAACGCTGAAGACAGCTGCAATTCAGATAATGATAAATTATAAAGTCGTGTATAAACTGTCCGAAATAATTAAGAGCGCGGAAGAATCAATCTTTGAAGAATTAGAAACCAAAGTCGTTTTTTCCCATAGTGTTTCCCTTTGCAGCATATACAAATAAATGGAGGTGAAGGGAGATGGAACTGTAAATTTGGCATACCTGGAGACAAAAGGAGATTTAGGAGTTCGGCATTACAAGATGAGGCGCTTTTTTAAAGCCAAGAATGAGCGTGCACCGCAATACAACACGTGGCAACCTCCTTGTTGTATCGAGACCATCGTCGATTTTGAGATCACTATGTCTTGTGAGCTAATGTTTCACAGGGTAAGCGGAAGAAGGGTGGATTGGACTACTTTGGGGATCGACCAGGAGAATTGGCGGGTAAATGTCTTTCTTCCGTTAAAAACAGCAAAGATTAGGGCCCGTTTACTGTTCACTTGTACGAAAGCATATGTACTCTCCCGATCTGTGACCTATGTGCAACAACAAATCTGAGACCACTATGCACATGTTGCGTGATTGTGATGTTACTGCATCGGTATGGGAAAATATCATTGATAACTCTATGGCTGGAGATTTTTTCTCATTACAAGGAAATGAATGGTTGCTATATAATATATACAACAAAAGATCCACTCTTGTGATGTTCCATGGTCATTTTGGTTCGCCCTTACTATATGGTGGTACTGGAAATGGCAAAATGGAGTGATCTTCGGCAATTCTCCTCCTCCCTTGACCGTACTATTTTTTTGGCTGACCAAATCCGGATTCTGGCGATTGCCACTGAAAATACAAGAAAGTACAAAGAACGAAGAAAGGGAGAGTTGATTCACGTTGCATGAAAACCTCCCATGCATGGAGCTGCTAAGTTAAACACTGACGGATCGGTTTGCACCGACTTGGGCAAGGCGTTTGCTGGAGGTTTAATCAGAGACGAGTACGGTAGATGGATGAAGGGCTTCAGTTTCAATATCGGCTTGGTTTCGGTCCCCATAGAGGAACAACTGGTGGGGTTTTGGTTTTAATTTAGTAGTGTCATATTCCACCATGGCTTATTTTCACTTATTTTCATCCACCAACCAGGAACATGACCTTTTTCTACTATATATTTTTAAATATAAAATTAATGAATTTGAAATGTATATATCATTTATTATATACTAATAATATATATACTAATAATATTATTATAAATTAATGAATTGTATATTTATTTCATTAAATTAACGATAGTTATATTTATATATCATTTTATTTCAAACTTATGGTATAAGTTACGTGTTATGTTGAAATTAATGTATCATTTAAGTTGTTTATTTAATTAAATTGGAATTCTATTTGTAAATTAATGTCTCGTTTTATGTCTAAGAACCATTTTACAATGTATTTTTATTATAAATAAATAAATATATATATATATGTAATTATATTTATAATAAATATTTTATCAGATAGACATAAATAAGTTATTATGTAAAATAAGTAAATTATAAAATGTTGAATGTTCACTATGTAAAACCTTATATACATTATAAGAAGTCAAAAAAAATTTTAATTAAAACATATGCAAAGTGGGTGTCATTAGATAGATAAAATTGAATCATATTTAAATATATATTTTATTTTATTTTTTAATTAATATTTATGCATGAAAACGGATTTTAAGTTAACTAAAAACAACTCTGCCACGTGGCGCGCTGTCACTAGCCAAAATTCGGCCAGTCAGAGCGTGTCATGTGGCGTTGTTACCTTGTAGAATAACCGGACCAAAACGACGTCGTTTTACATGAAAAAAAATAGGGGGGGGGGGGACGTAAAAGATAGGGGTCGACTCCAATTTTGATTTCGACCCCGGGGCTACTAACCCCTCTTTCTTCCATGTCATCAATTTGTGTTGACATAGAGGGGTTTAGTAGCCTCAAGACCCTCCATTGTGGAGGGTCTAAGCAACTAGCTATAGTCATTGCCTATCGGTGGGTTGTCATATAGCATCCTTTCGGATTATACATCGACCTCTTTTACGATCTCTCCTTCGGTAGCAGAATCGTCATAGCCTAAGAATGCGAATTGTCCGAAACGCCGTTGACTTATTACCTGAAAACATGATTGATTTTAACATGTGTGAAATGAGTTAGAATATTTGTGATATCAGATTGATTATATCAATTTCCCACGATGATTATTTGAGTTAATAATAGTGAGGTTATCACTCTTAAACGAGGTTATTTGAGGTTATATACTTCTAGGTTATATTTGAGTATTGTTAAGGGTTTATTTTTCTGTAAAAAAAAACGCAAACACATAAAATATAACCTCATACAACATTTGGGAAGAAAGTGTACATCGTCATACCATCAAAAACTAGGAGGAAGAAGAGTGGTCGGACCTCGGCAAATACAGCTTGTGCCGGTCTCGAACCGGGTGTAATAGAATTTTTTGTCCAAATTGACCGAGTGGGATCTCATACCTCATTGTATTGCTCAGTTTAGCCAGATATTTGTATTCGGGTGATTCTTCTAGTCCGGATTTTTTTTTGAGAAAATAGGTGAACACAACATTTTATTATGGAGATTATTATATGTATCAGTGAAAACATTTATTTAACACCGAGAATACACAATCTACGTGCATAGTTTTGATTTTCACTTCAGTTTTATGACTACGCATATAAAGTGTGTAGTTTGAGCCAATATGAAGCCAGATTGAGCCAAAGAACTAGACATATAACATGTGTATGTGGTCGTAGTTGCTCACTACACGAACTACGCTTATACTCGCATGTATGTATATGCTCAAGTAATCGGATACACACAACTACGCGTCAACAACGCGGCTTGAGTGCATAGTTGTAGTATTGCAAACGGAAAAGAAAAAAGTAATGTACTCATGTTTGAAATTGCAAAAAGAACACGTCTCCCTCGTCAATATCTTACTATTACAATTAAAGTCATTCCTGATTTACTATCTGCTATAAAAAAAAAATAAAAAAAAGTGTGATTTTCATACAATTATCATGTGAATTCATGTAAATTGGAAATCGACCAACAACAAAAGTGCTCAAGCAATAATAAGGTTCAAATCGTTACACAATAATGGACTTGTTTGAAATTATCGATAATTTTCATACACCTTATGAATCATTTAGTATCGATACCCTGATTAAAGGTATCAGGTATGGGTATCGAATACGGGTATTAAAGATATGGGTATCAAAGTGATATCACATATCCTTTTTTGACATGTATCGATATGGGTATCGGAGGAGAAAATAACAAAGATTAGGAAACGACATAGGAGAAATGGGGGAGATTTCTAAGGTTTCTAGAATCGCACCCTAACTATAGGCGATAGAGGAGAAAATCAAACGTTCGTAAACCTTGGGAGAAAAAACTTCTTTCCTCTCTCTTCTATAACGGATTTTCTTTTGGTTTCGCAACCCTAGTTTACGGTTTCCTATGGTGTGATATTTCACATGCGTGCTTCGATCTTTCTAACTTCCTTGGAGGTGGATACTCCACCTGTGGTGAATGTCCCACCGGCCTCGGTGGTACTTTCAGCCAATGTCATTGTTGTCCAGGAGACAGTTCCTCCGATCATTGCGAGCGCTCCACCGGACTCAGTGGATACCTCGGTTATTTTGACCGCCACATCTGAATCGGCGGAAATTTCGACCACCATCCCTGTTGCTAAGGAGTTGGTTCTCCCGCCGGTACAATCATCTACATCTCATACTGCTAAGGTCTTTACCATATCTGATACTCCCTTAATGACTACTAAATCCGGGAAAGATGTGGGTTGTGGAAGAGTTTGTCACTTCTACATCAAACCCTACTACGTCACATACTATGGACGACCAAATTACTGTATCTTTTCCTTATGGTCCGGATGGTGACCCCGTAATCACAATTGCTCCTGCACTTGCAAGTTCTCTTGAAGCGGAATGGACAAAATCCATCGTTTTTTCAAAGTTCTTGGGTTTTCTGCGGCTTTTTCGGTTATGGAGCGCAAAGTTAAGGAGTTGTGAAAATGTGGTGATAATGTGCAGCTTATTGATCTTGATAATAACTATTATTTTTCACGTTTTCGGAATGAAAGTGAATTGCTTACGGTGTTAACTAGTGGACCATCGTTTTCAAATTATCTAATATGCTCTTTGCATATGATATCACTTTGCTTGCGGAAGCCTCTGTAGCACAGATGATTTTTACTATGGGTTGTATTGAGCTTTTTGTAAACCGTCGGGCTTGAAGGTAAGTATGTCCAAGTCTAAGATTTTGTTTCCCCTAATGTATCCAAGGATCTTTGTAATGAGCTTGGTGTTGTTAGCGGAGTTGATGTTACTCGTAATCTGGGTAATTATTTTGGGTGCCTATTCTTCAGGGGAGAGTTTTTAAAGAAACTTTTACTCCCCTTTTGGATAAAATGAATGCCAAGTTGAATGGTGACGTAGTAGACACTTGAGTTTTGCGGGTAGAATTACTTTGGCTAAATTTGTTCTCTCTTCATTGCCGGTTTATTCTATGGCTTCTTTGTGCTTGCCTAAAGAAGTTTGTCATGACATTGAGAGGATCATCCGAAACTTTATTTGAGGTCACGCTGATGAGAGGCATATTATGCATACTATCCCGTGTGAGACTTTCTATAAGCCAAATGGTGTGGGGGCCTTGGTTTTTAGAGTATGGAGGCTCTTAATATGGCTCTTATTGGAAAGTTGGAATGACGTTTTATTAAGGATTATACTAGTTTTTGTGTTCGGGTGTTGAGGAGCAAATATATCCGCCGTGACAATCGTCCTCATTCCTCACCTTTTGCGATTTTGAGTGCCATTTTATCTAACTTGTAGGGTGTGGTTTCGTTGGGTACTAAATGACTCCACGGTGATGGTCGCGATATAAGATTTTGGGAGGATGCATTGCTTTTGGATGTTCCGCTTCAAAGTCTCAATTTATTGATGGATCTGCCGCTTAGTCGGGATGCGTCGGTTCGAAGTTATTGGCCCAGTGAGTCGGGGTAGAACTTGGGTCTGTTTGGTGATAGTCTCCCCCTCTCGATGGTTCTCAAGCTTGCTAGCGTCCAACCGTGTGATGTGTTCGATCCCGATCTTCCGTCATCTTCAACATCTTGCAGGGATGAACTACTTGGAAATTTTCATAGGAAGGAGACTATTCAGTTTCTTCGACTTACGTGGTTCAATCCACGTCGACTACCACTGAGCGGAGAGAAGGAGCTTTATTCGGTGTTATTTGGTCTCTTCGCATTCAAGAGGGGCTCACTGCCCCGTTCTGATTAGTACGTAATCCTAGGTTCAAGTAGAGTTTATTATGACTATTTTACGAAATGATTTGTCATTAAATTATTATATAATATTTATAAAATATGAAAATCCATAGATCGAGTAAGATAAACCAATATCATTCACGGTCCAAACAAATTATTTTATAAGTAAAAATCTAAATTATAGAATCAAATTATTTTCATAATTGTTTAATATCAAAAATTTTAGGTGTTAATTTCTACTTTGTATATGAAGTAGAAATTAACACCTAAAATTCGCCCCTTGAGAAAATATGTTGGCTCCGCCACTGAGTAGAGCTACATAAATGTAAACCAAGAGTGGTTTGTTAGATTCATAGAGTGGTTTGTTAGATCCATAATTTTATCGGGTATAGGAGTGCAAAAAAGAGAAGAAAACCAACAACGGCTCCATCAAAAACCAAAAGAAGGCAGGGCCGGTGAAAACCACCTAAACTGATTCATATGAAGACTAGATCGTGAAATCTTTGAGTGGTACGATCGAATTTAATAACACATAACTAGCGCGTATTGCGACTGCGCGTCGAATACTTATTCTAACCCACAATCGCAATGTTGATCAGGGTTGAATTTTCTTTGTCTATTTATTTTTTTTTCCTCCAGACACTCTCCAAAATAATTTATCATGTATGCGTTAACGTAAATTTTTTAATTTAATTGACGTATAAATGCAAGCGCTTCGATTATACGTTAATAAATGCGACGCCGTATATTTAAAAATCTCTTTGAAATTATAATGAAGCAGCATTTGGTGTATGGATATTCCAAATCCAGCGGATAAAAATAATGAATCAAATAAAAGTAAGAAATAAATATAAAAAAAGAGAAATTATATATTAATCGCCTAATTATAACCCACCCCACTAAAATCCATGATTATCAAAAGGAATAAGCTCTTTTAAAAAAAAAATAAATAAATAAAAGGAATAAGCTGGCATTAATTTGGAACCGGACAATCTCATAAATGTAGCAATCGGCGTATATCTGTCAGCGGGCCCCATTTTCCTATTAATGGAAAAACATGTGTATGGCAGCGTTACAATTATTATTTTTATTTTCAATCGTGGCGCTTGCAATTGATAATATCTAGAGTAAAGGTTCCGCTACACAATATCGACACTAATTAGTAGGGTTTTCAGGTAATTACATATCTCGTCCGCTATTATAAACAATATGATATTGGAACGGCTCTTGTGTTTAACAGATGAATCTTGTCGGATTTATTTTCGGTTGAGATCGGAACAGGGATCAATCGCATTTCACTTATAATTTATTTATACTTTTTAAACACATAACATATTACATAGAATTTTTAAAATATAATTATTTTATATAAACATCCTAAATAAGGGTGTGAAGGGTAACAAACCCAACACGTATTTGAGTTACTTGACTATTTTTTAATTTGGTCGTGTATAATTTAAAACTAGTGTATTACTCCGTGCACTACACGAGGTGTGATTTTATATTTATTTTAAATATTTGAATAAAAATGACTTTTAGAGTATAATATTACTTATTCACTGTAAATTTAATTATCTTTTATTATATATAACAAATTCAAGTTATATTCATATAATAAAAAACAAATCTTGCCAAAAACTATAATTATAATATCAAAATTATTGATCTTTGAAATATCAGG
Organism: Fagopyrum tataricum; assembly: GCA_002319775.1. Taxonomy (NCBI): domain Eukaryota; kingdom Viridiplantae; phylum Streptophyta; class Magnoliopsida; order Caryophyllales; family Polygonaceae; genus Fagopyrum; species Fagopyrum tataricum. The sequence goes on along the minus strand of CM008279.1, from coordinate 6,760,732 downwards.
TTTTATTTACTGATTAACAAATTATTATTTGAATTTATAAATATCAAAATTATTAATTTTAAAAAATAACTTTTTAAAATATTCTTGGGAGTTGCGTGAATTGTGACGTTAACACGTGATAATAGAGGCATCTGCTTTATATATATATATATAAGATAAGATTAGATTGATACGGTTTGAGAATCGTGACCGTCACGGTTCTTCATGACCGTGGTAAGAACATCCACGATTACAGTTTTTGGATATTTATGCATATAAAAAAATTGTTATCAATTTCCCAAATAATTTTAATTCATAAATTTGTTGCCTTTTTGGTGATAAGAGGCGAGGGAGGGAGACTCGAGGGTAACGATAGGCGAGAGCCATTATTAGCCATGCTTCGCCTTCCTCTGTAATATTCCTTCAATAAAAGTAATATTCCGACGAAACAAAGTTTGAGTTTGCAGAATCAAATCAATAAAAAGAAAAGGAGAATAAGAGTCGGAGGTGCTCAAGATTCATTGTTTGATTCCCATAAACTATGTCTTCTGTCTACTCAATTTGCAGCGATGCTGCAGGAATTGCAGGTTTTTTTGTCTCTCAAATCCCCCCTCTCATTCTACAATTTTTGTTTGCAAAGCATGACTGCACAATTTTTGCTCCAATTGACGGTTCTGCTGATCTTTGAATTCACTCCTTGTTCGATTTTTTGTAGAAAATGGGTTTCCTTTAACCTAATCGCAGTTTGTAGCTGTAATGTGATTTTTTTTTAAAAAAATTTCCCTTCAAATTGAAGCGAGTAAAAGCTGATTTGAGGTTCTTCAGAAATCAGAACTGCGAAGCGCCCTGCTATTAGAGTTTTGTTGCGTGATTGATAACTGTTGTCTAATGTGAATCTTGAAATGCTTTCATGGAATCATGGCCAATTTTTAGTTTTGACAGAACTCTGTATTTTTACTTGTGCTTGGAAACCTCATTTAATGTCTTGTAATAAGTGCCTATGGTTGGTTGTTTGCAGGGAACATCCTTGCTTTTGCTCTCTTCGTTTCACCCCTGTAAGTGCGATCTCATGCATGCATTTTTTTTTTCTTCCAAATTTTAGGATTTGAACTGGTTCTGTGAAGTCTTATTGTAAACCATTTATCAGGCCAACATTTAGAAGAATTGTGAGGAACAGATCCACTGAACAATTCTCTGGATTACCCTATATATACTCCCTGCTGAACTGCTTGATTTGCCTATGGTATGGCATGCCTCTAATATCCCCAGGAATCATACTGGTTGCCACCGTCAATTCAGTAGGTGCAGTTTTCCAGTTAACATACATAATCGTCTTTGTAACCTATGCCGAGAAGAGAAAGAAGGTAGCTATAACTATAAGTTAACCTACATTGACCTGCACTCTGCAATTTGGATGTCTTTTAACTATGATCAAGTCAATGGAGACAAAACAATAGAACCGGGACTTGTTTGCGTGCTGCAGATAAAGATGATAGGATTGTTGGTAGGAGTATTTGCTGCATTTGCTGCTGTGGTCTTCATAAGCTTGGAGATCTATGATCCTCACCCCAGGCAAATGTTTGTCGGATGGCTCAGTACCGTCTCCCTTGTATCCATGTTTGCATCTCCTCTTTTCATCATTGTAAGTTCATTTTCTAATCAAGTTTCAGCCCCTTTCCATATGAACATAGAGATGTCTTGTTCATGTACACTAACACCTTGTTTTTGGTTATCTTACCATGAGATAGAATTTGGTGATACAAACAAAAAGTGTCGAGTACATGCCGTTTCATCTGTCACTGGCCACATTCTTGATGAGTTTATCTTTTTTCACATATGGGATCTTCAAGCATGATCCTTTCATATATGTAAGTTTCCGGGGATGACCCACAATCTGCATTACATTGCAAATTCAGGTTTTGATGACAAGATATTTCAAAGTCTTCTCAAAATTGAGGCTAAGGGTTTGCGAAAATGACATAATGGAACTTGGGACACTTGATGAACGTGTGGTTCTATTAGCTGTAACATATAAGATGGATAAGTTTAGTTTTGTTTGTTTGTTTGTTGCAGGCACCAAATGGGATTGGAACAATCTTGGGGGTGATCCAGCTAGCATTGTATTCTTACTACAGCAGATACGCCAGAGAAAGCTCAAGACAAGCCCTCATTGAAACTCATGCTTGATTTGTTATCATTATGATTTTGTTTGTTTAATGAGTTTTCCTTTTGGATTCTTTTCTTTGGGGCACCCCTTCGGGCTTTTTATGTATTTGGATAATTACATGAAATATGTTACGTGCAATATACAAGAAAAATGTAATATTGAGTGAGCAAGTTTTTTGGTTGAAGGAGAGACACTGCAATGTACAAGTCAACGAATTATTTTCTTATTGGATAATAAACCTTTAAAATGATTGTTGGTTCTATATTCGTGAAGCAAACAAAACAATGTTGCTGATAGGTTAATTAGGTTACGGTTTCCGGTGGGTTATTACGTCATGCTAGAACTTCCGGATGAGTTAAGGGCAAGTTTTATGAACACCATCCTGGGCGTGACTGACCTTGGGACGGTTCGTATATAGCCTTGTTTTTTCTTTTTCTATTAATAAAGCGATCTGAGTGGTGCCAAGCGCTTAGGGCGTGTGTTTGGTTGTTTCTTGTTAGGTCCCACGATTTGGAATCCCTGTTTAGTTGTGTGTTTGGAGATTTGAAGAGGGGATTTGTGAAATTTTCTAGTCATAGAGTATAGGGGATTTGGAAGACAAATTTCATTTTGTATGTCTTATTTGTCCTTGGAGACGATTCACATCCACAAGTTTCTTGTTTCTCTATGGTTGGACGAAGAAATTGGGCAGATGTTGACATCAAACTCACAAAATTGCGAAGAACGCCACCACATGTATGTGTATCCGCTCAAGGATCCTTCAGTTATTCGTTTTTGATCCTCATACCCCTGTTTGTCCTTCACGATTCACCACATTCTTGTTTTACTTGACAACAAGAGCCCCTACAAACTCATAACTGTGAAGAAAGGTACTTTTTCTTATCCTTTATGATTCTCATGTTTGAAGCACCTACCTTTTTATATGTGATTCTCAACTTCGAAGCACCATATCCTTCACTTCTTTCGTTTATGATTCTCATCTCTAAAGAACATACCTGTATGCTTGATTTTTTGTGATTGTGTATCCTTATCTTTGAAGCAACAGGTTGTGAGAAGTATACATTTGCATGTCTGAAATGGTTGTTTATCTACGTTGATATTGTATCTACTTTGTTTAGGTCAACAAATCCCTTATCTTTGAAGCAACATTCTTTGAGAAAATTATCTGAGACCTATACCATTCTTTTGTTTAAAGCAACACCCTTTTAGTTCTATGTTTAGCTGCATATGATTCTCATTAGGTTAAGGTCTTATGAATTTACTTGTAAGTCGTAACCAAGCTATTGGGTACCTTTGTATTTGCTTTTGCGTTGGTCAAACCTGGCTTGTTATGACTACAAACCAGCCATAGGATACAAACTGAATATATGTATTTTGTATTTTAATTAGTATGAGAAACCGTACGTCTCAAAAAAAAACCATGAAAGAAGGCGGAAGGCCGCTAAAAGGACAGTTGTTGGAGGCGGACGAGCCAATAGATTATGAATGGATGTGGGGCTCAAATTGCTCAATTGATCGGTTTTATCATAAGCTTCCTATGAGCCAGTAAATTGTAAACAATATAACGAGCACTTAAATTGGTTATTTAAGTTTGTTATATAACGTTTTTGCATATAATTGTAATTATCAAAATTAAATTGGTCATTTAAGTTTGTTATATAACGTTTTTGCATATAATTGTAATTATCAAAATGTATGTACATGTACACATACATAATAAATTATATATATTTATATTATTTGCTATATAAATATTCAACACATTATCAATATATTTAAAACATAATATTTATTCAAATATATATATTTCTTTACAAATATCCGTGCACGGCACGAGTTCTAAACTAGTTTTATATGTAGACTATGTATGCACTTTTGATTTATAATTATTAGAAAAAAAATAGATTTTATTTTTATGTGCCTTATTATACTAGGAAAAATGAAAGAGATAATTAGAATATTAGCTAATTATATCATAAAGAGTGAACAAGTAAAGATATAACACTAGGAAAAGAAGGAAGATATAATTGATATATTTTAAAAAAAATTAGGAAAAAGCAAAGAGAGAGTTGAATGGTTAAAATCGGATAAGTAAAATTGAGTAACACATTAAGTTTGAGGCTTGATATATATATTGATTGAATATCAACATATTGAGTACTGGACTTGTGTTTTGACATAGAATATTACAGTTGAATATTGACATATTTTTAGACCGGGGTATTTCCGGACCCAGGCCTTAGAAAAAATTTACCCGTTTAACGCGCGCAAAGCGCGCGTCACATGTGAAATCGAGATTTGTGCACGTCACATATGAAATCGAAATTTCTGCGACGTATGTTAAAATGGGATCAATCCATTTTATGATAAATTATCAAAATATACAAAGCATTAGCTCTACATTTTATATTGAGACCCTATAATTGTTGATGTGTATTACCTCAAATGACAATCTTGATAGATAAACAGTACATAAATTATGAAAATTCAGGACAAGGCACAAAAAAAAACAATGATAATATGATATCATGAAAAAATGTTGATCAATACAAACTAATAAGAATTATGTGGAGTATATTAGTCTTGAACTTGACAGATCAAATTGAAGGGCATGCTAATCAATTGGTGAAAATGATAAATACTTTGGTAGCTCTCCTTTGCTGAGTTTTTCAATGAGATCTTGGAAAGCCAAAATTGATATAAAAGTCATTCATTATTTATCGACAAATATCAAGATCAAAGTCTAGTTGTGAAACAAATAAGCAGAACAAAACTGAAACGGAAATAGGGGAGCTGAACCAGTTAATTTGATGTTTGAGAGTCAACCATGAGTGTGTTGGCTCCCAGAACTCCTAATCTGAATTGCAATCCTACAAGAAAAATTGACCATCACTGCTATGTGAGACTCTATATAGGAGATCCCTTCATTTTAGGTAACACTATCGACAAACAATTAATAAGCTACATTGTGTCGCAACAAGCTTGTCATTCAAGTCAGATTCCTTCATTTTCGTTCTTTACCTAAGGCTAAGAATGGTTCTAATAAATAGCCCATTACTCAATTAATGACATGAAAAATACAAACATGACCAAATTGAATTGTAATTCCTTAAATTTCAGAAGGAGTTGGTCATCACTGTCTAAGCTTTAGGTAACATTATTGACACATCACCATGTTAAAACCAAAAGAGGAGAAAATATATATATATTTGATAGCCTCTTTAATCAAATCAATTCACTAACAAGTAAGTTGAACAAGATGTTTTTTGACCTAAAATTCTCAAGGGTATAAAACATTCACATATATCAGGCTATTGCCCACTAATCCTACAAACAAATCAGTTAAATCGTGTTCTTTCAAGCCAATTGGTAAACAAACAAACCAAATTCAAAATATTTAGCCCTTGCTTGTCAAATATACACTGTTTTAGGCTTGGCCATTACTTAATAGCTGGGAGACATAACAGTGATGTAATTAATGAGAGTTATTTCAGTCCAGCAATCTATAAAAGAAATCTAGAAATTGAAGAAAATGAGTTGAAATAGAGTATTTACTGATAAAAAATGAAATTGAAGTCTCAAATGAGGAGAAGCAAAGAGAATGAAGACTTACCCATTATAGTTTCTTTGTGATGGGTCACTATAACTTTCTCTTTTCAAATGCAAATACGCACAAACCAATGATCTACCAAATAGGTTTAAGTTATTGAGGTTGAATTTACTAGCATCTAATTTTAATTAATACCTTTGCCCCTGGACTCAACCTGCTCGCCAATCTACTCGATGACGTTGTTCGCTATTCACTACCACAAATATGGTCTTACAAAAGGACTCAGAACCGCGGATAATATAAGTTCAAGGATTTCAAGAATGTTCGTAGAAATGTAGACTTATGCATAGGGTTTACACATACTCAACCGTCCATCGAGCTAGAATATCGAGAAATTTTAGCAATGAATCACGATAGAATAAACCAAGCCCTACTGTTTGATGCTAGTAGTAGAGTGCATGCATAGAGGGAAATAGAGATTTGTACCTTACTTAAGTTTATCAGAGGTAAGATGATATTAGAAAGTGCCATGATCAATGAGTAAGCAAAGAACCAAATACACGGCATCCAAGAATTTATAATTAAAGGTAATTGAAGATCAGTATATATGCATATGTATATGTATGTAAATGAGATTGACACACCAGTGGACCCATTCTCTCGTAGAAGGCTCGCTGAAGCTTGGAGCATCTGCATGAGTCATGAGTCATGAGTCATGGACTACAAAATTAACACCAATCATCAATTTCATTTGTAATTCTTGGGGAAAAAAACCCTAACATCAAACAATATTGATGATAGTTATGGAAAGTTAATCAATAGAGCATCGGAGTATAAAGAAGGTGAGAACAACAACCGATGATGAGAACGTGGGCGCAGTTAAAGTGGTGAAATCAATTTACGAAAAAGGATGCTACAAAATGAAATGAGAGTAGTTTGAAACCTGAGAAAATGAATTTGGAGAGGTTTATTGTAGAATGAAGGAGCACATAACCTGCAATCAAGGCCAAAGAAGAAAAGATAAAACTAATTAAAACAATCGCAAGCAACAGAAACTCGAGCTTGGAGAAAGGACATACAGTGGTGAGATCGGAAGAAGAATCAGGGGACCGAACGAGAGGAGAAACCGAAGTATAAACGACGACCGCGGATATTCTAATGAACAAAAGGCAAAGGTTTGTTATTCAATAATGAAAACCGACAAAGGAGATGTGGATTTAAATTTAAGGGATCAACGATGAAACTATAAGGCAAGGTCCACGACTACGTAGGAGATGCTGGAAAGACAAAATAGAATTGAGTCGTTGAGTAGAAATCGAAGAATAAACGACGACAACCGATATCCCGATGAACGAAAGGGAAAGGTTTATTGTTGCTTACTTGCTTACTCGGAAGAATAATAGAGAAAACTAAGGGCCTGTATCAGATATGGGTACGAGGTATCAAGGTATGGGTATGAAATTAATATCTTATACCTTTGTTTCGGAGAGGAATAATAGAAGAGGAGGAGTAATTTTAGATATGTGATACCTCCCGTTTTTTTTGAGTATATCAAAATAGGAGAAAATGTGTATAAGGAGTATATCAAGATATCAGTTTGATATTCATATACTTGTATACCAAACATAGATATGAGTTTTTTTATATCGATACCCATATCTGATATTATATCTAGATATGGATATCAAACAGGCCCGGTGGATATGAGCGAAGAAAAGTGATAGGATGCTCTTTCGAGAAGATGATAATTGGAAGAGATGGTGGAGACAGAAGGAAGAAACACGTGATAACTATTAAAGACGCTTGTAAAGTTGTGGGAAGCGATCGAACATACGTAAGAAATAAAAACTTGGACCCGAAGGAGAGATGGTTGGGCGGTTTGGGCCCAATATAGCGCGGGAAGGGAGCAAATCATGGCCCAAAATTTGCATTGTTACAGAGAATGATATGTTACAGATGTAGTTAACAAGTAAAAGGGCAAAAGAGAAAATAAAAAATAAAAAAAGGTATAATAGGAAACACCTATTGCAAGGGGGAAGTATTTCTTTTATAATAATATAGATATAGATATAGATTTGTTTTGAAAAAATAAAATTTTATATATTAAATATAAAATAAATAAAATTATAAAACTAATTTAAATCAATAGTTGGAAATATTTGAACTTTATCTTAAGGTATTTAGTTTGATTCCTTCTATTCGCATATATTTTATATATTTAAATTAAAAAATAAATAAAACGGACTTGACAGTCCTGACGGGCCTGGCAGCCCAAACGGACATACCTTATCATATTGAGTAATACGTGATTATTAGGATATTGAGTAACAAAATAACATATGTTTTTCCTTTTATTTTTCCCGGATTATAAAGATACGAGTCTACTTTATATAAATTGTTTTTTAATTTTTTTTTCTTTTTTATATAATTATTATAATAAGGCTTTAATTTATATACATTAATTAATTATTAAAATAAGTGTATATTTTATTAAAAAATACCTACTTATCAAAATCAACCTATATTATATTTATTATAGTTATACTTATTATAGGGTATAATCTCTTTTAAATCTGAGCCGACGGGCTGGGTTTTCCGGGCCACACGGGCCAGGACTGGTGTCCGGATTCGTTCCGGAAGGGCAGGCGGGCCGGGCTTCTCGTCCAGCCGGATTTACAAAAATCTTAAAATAGGGCGATCTCATGCAATTTACCTAGTTTAGGGCGTGTAAAAGTAATTTTACATCCAAACGCGTTTACCAAGTCAAAGAACTTAGGCACGAAGGCTTAAACCCTAACCCCCCTTGCCAGTACCCAGTAGTAGCCAGTCTCAATCTCCCTTTAGCCGCGGTATCTATTTTCTCTCTTCTGTTCGCTTTGGAGCCGCCTTGACGCTTTTGTTCTTCGTCTTCCTCCTATATTCTTCACGGATCTTCTGGTAATTTATACTTTTAATTTTGTTTTTCATGTTCTCTGATATTTTCTCGACTTATTTATGTGTCGTCGCGGAATTTTTAGGGTTTACTTATTGGCGACGAATATTTAGATCTGGGCTAATCCTAATTCGTTTCACGTCTTCAGGTCCGTTAGTGATTGAGATCGAATATCCCTCTGCTGTCTGTATTGCGAAATTGATCAATTTCGGGAACAGCCCTTACTGTCGCAGAGGACGCGTTCAGTCTTAGAAGGGTTTGCTTCATAAACGCGATATCGAGGTTTGATTTGGTTCCTTCGTGTCAGTCTCTTCTCGATTTTCTTTGGGATTAACCAAACTATATTCGAGTCGTATGTTTTGGCGAGTAAAATCTTCGAGCATTCCGGTCCAATTTGGGTCTCCTATCTTAGGGCTTCTCATTGGTTTGTCTCTTTGGTTTCAATTTTGTTTTTCTTCCAATCCTTTTCTGTTTCTGAAATCTTTATTAATTGAAAACTCAAAATTTCTGTACCTTTCTCTAAATATTGATATAAGAAGCAAAATTATGATCATACTCTGGTTGATGAAGCTGTTCATTTATGAATTATGAGTAAGTTTAATGTTCTTATCATCACTTGATGTATAAAATTTCTGGAATAATCTAATTGAGATAGTATTGGTTAACATATTGTCTTTTTCTGCTGTAATTTGTATTTTTTTCTAACTATTCCACATATTACTATCTTGTTTGTGCAGAGATGGTCTTCGTTAGCCTTCCTCAGTAGTGAGACAGAACATGATTTGATATGCACTAAGTTGTTTCATCTTTCCTACTGAAAGAAACTATGGTAATGACACCATCAACCAATAAGCTGAAGCTTAAAATTATAACTAGGAAGCCAGAACTCAGCACTTGTGAAATAGTGAGGACCCCTCTGTCTAAAGATTCTGAAGGAATTTCTGCATATGGAAGTGGGAAAAGTGACCTGGGTATCATCAAGAAATGTGGTGTTATTGCATCTCGGTTAAGGGAAACAGTTGCAAACAGTGATAGAAAACAAGCACAATCTGTTCTTGGGGTGAAGCGTGGCCCAGAAGATATTTTAGATCTTCATACCAAGAAGAAGCTTAAGATGGATCGTAGTATCAACAGGAAATGCTCTTTGATTTTGAAGAAGCTTATGGCACATCAATGTTCTTGGCCTTTCCTTCAACCAGTTGATCCCGTTGCTCTCAAAATTCCAGATTATTTTTCCATAATTTCTGAACCTATGGATCTGGGAACAGTGAAATCCAAATTAGAGAACAGTGTGTACAGTGTTGCGGAAGAATTTGAAGCTGACGTCAGATTAACCTTTTCCAACGCTATGCACTATAATCCTCCCGCCAACAGCATCCACCACATGGCAAAGAAGCTAAATGCATTGTTTAGTGAGCAGTGGAGGTTTGTGGGATCTTGTGCTGATAAGCAACATATATCTAATGATGAGGAGAGGAAATTGCATCATGTGGAAAGTGGCTGTTCGAGAGATTCTACCCATACTGAACCATTATCTAGAAAGTCAACTGTAATTCTGCAGAAGATTGGTGGTAAAGGCTCAAAGGATGTGTCAACTAAGATGGTTTCAGGCAAAGACATGAAAGTTGTAGAAGTAAGTTTATATAATTGCAGTGACTACCTCGTTATATCATGTTTCTTCTGTGGCCCCTTTTCTTCTGGAGATTTTGTTGAGAACTTCATTGTTTCTCCAGAAGCACAATGTTAAAATCAACAAGGCATCCAAGCTGAGCAATTCTCAACCAGTTTCTCTATGTGAGTGCTTTTAGCACCTCCTTCATTCAAAAAGATTCTTATCTTTATTGGTCTGAAACCACAATTTTGACTTTCACAAGTAATATTCCCAGGTGCTAAAAGTTCTGTACATTTGGAAATGTCTTCTGCAAATTCTGCCCATGTTAGTTGCTTGCAAAAAGGATCAACTCAATCTACAAGATTGATGAAACCCACACAGTTGCAGGAGGCTTCACCGGGGGAGAAGATCCCACAAAGTGATATTAGAGTTCTAGAGGTAACACGGTCACCCAATAATCTAAACCTTAGTGCATATTCTCTTTTCGTCTTCATCTTTTGAGGCATTCTCTACAGTATACTGAACATATTTTCTCTTTCAGAAAACTCTGGATGAGGTGGCTAATAAGAGCAAACCTCAGATGAGTAGATCTGGTCATGATTCTGATGGTGAGGAATTTGATCACTTTAGTGTGGCCTGAAAATTATATTAGTTTTCTTGTTTGGTCTAATTATATCTCGTTGGTGGCATATAATATGAAGGGTGTGGAAGTTGCCTGGATGAAGAACATGCCAATGCTACCGTGACCTCTGTTCATACAGTGACTGCTTCAGAAGGTCTGCAAAAAACAAACTAGTACATTCATGTTCATTGCTGGTTGTATTTTAACTGATCTTCATGTTGGTTTGGTTTAGATTGGAGATCTCCTATTCATGAACCCCAATTATCTCCCGACAAGGCTTTGCGTGCTGCTATGTTGAAGCAGCGTTTTGCTCATACTATCTTGAAGGCGCAGCAACAGACGGCTCAATGTCCTGTAATGCTCTTGGTCTCTTCTAGCTTATTGATTGGGTAGTTTCCTTGTGAGGGGTGACTAATAATTTTCTTTTGTCATAGGGTGACAGAGTTGATTCAGTAAAAATGGATATAGAGAAAAAGCGACTGGAAAGGAGGCAACAAGAAGGTAAATGATAGAAATTCAGTTAATTCCTTTTTCCTGATGACCTACTACTCTTGATCATGTTCCAGAAAAAAAGTTTGATACATGATTGATAAATTTGGCATTGCTCTTACAACTCTTACTAATCTACACAGAAAAGCTAAAGATCGAAGCTCAAATCAAAGCCTCTAAAGACAGGAAAGAGTCTGAACGCAGAAAGCAGCTTGAAAGGGAAAGAGAAGCAGCTCGAAAATCCTTAGAGAAGGTAAGCTGATGATCTTAGATCCACGAGTTGCTATTCTGACTTGTGGCTTTGTCTGTTGTTTACTACCCTTGTGCTGTTATCACTGCAGATGGAAAGATCAGTCATGTTTGAAGATAACATATCAACCCTAACAGAACTGGCACGGATTATAGGGGATTTCTCATTTGCTGGTCCATTGAGGGGTTACGGTGGGATGTATGCAGCGTCAAACCAGTTTGTCAAGGGCAAGCTGAAGAACCCATTAGAACGCTTGGGGTTATTTTTGAAAGAAGAGGATGAGAATGTTTTTGGAAATGATAACGTTGGCCAAGACAGAGACCAAGCACCGATGGAAGATTTTGAAGAGGGGGAGTTCATCTGCTAAACTTCATGGTAACCTTGACGGGGCATCCTCGGCTTTTTTCCCCCTCTGTAGTCTTGTCCTTGAAACTCTGGTTTTTCTATAATTTTTTTCCTTGAAAAATTATCCGGGATGAATTGAGTTTGAGTGGGGTATTCAAACAGAGGAGTAACAGTAGAACATGGAATGCAGTCTATCATGTATATAAAAATACTACATTCGGCAAAGCTGCGTCTGATGTCTCCGTATTAGTACATGGTCTCTCCAATTATATAGTATTAATATACCAGCTAAATATATAGTTACTGTTCTATCGAAAGATCAGTTGTCAAGCGCATTAATATATATATCTAATCTATTTTGTTCTAAAGCATAATACTTTAACTAGAAATATGAGCAGGCTGGTGTGACTATGGAACTCTGCTTAAAAAGCATGAGATTTTGTTGAACAAAACATGTTTCAAGGTGGGAAAGACACATACCTATGACCAAATTTTTTAACTAAGGAAACAGTAGAAGATCCTCTTCATAGCAAGAAACAGGAACTATGGGAAACAGGAAGCATTAATACCACAGATGTCAACAATGTCCGACATATTGGAACCAAGTCTCAAAGACAAATGTGGATGAGAAGTAGAAGAGCATATATCCATTAGCGTAACTACGCTATTCATCAACAGCGCGTCTGGCTTAGCAGAACAACCGGTGCTTCCTCCAGAAACTACAAGCCAAAGCCCCTCATAGTGCTGTACACAGATTTCAGCAATTGTAACGGTTCTTGGCAGCACGATCATGCTTCTTCGCATCATCCTGCAGATTTCATTGCATGTATGCATGAGTTTCAATTTTCAAGTGACATGCAAATATATGGAAATCATTCAAAATTGGACACCCTATATTCAGTCAACTTGTATCCATTTGATCTCCCTTAAGAACAATGAAGCTTATTTCATCGTAATTATTCACATTCTTTCTTCTCATTGAGATAATATTTGCACGTACTACTTTCTTATTTTGATTATTTAGTTGCACATCTTCACATCAGTCTCTTCATTTTTGTTACTCATCTCATGTCCTACAACAAACTAAAACAAATCTAGGGACATCTATGATTGGACCTTTGGAGTTTGGGCAAGGTAGTTTACAACTATGCAAAAGGGACAAACCAAAAGTAAACAGCCGGGTAACTTACATGGAAAATAAATCCAATGTTCTCATTGTAATCAAGGAACTTCTTCCATTGCTGTCCAATGCTCACCTACATTCAGAAAGGCAAACAAATAAGGATAGCGATTAGACATATATCTCCACAGAATAAAAATTAAAGCATTAACGAGAAATCCTACGTCTATTCAGGAAGACTCAAATAAAGCAAAGTGTTGATATCCAAATTCATCATAAGCTTTCAGACAATCCATCTTGTCTACTGTTTTCTCTTTTTGTAAATCTAGTTTCAATTATCGATACTGTGTAACGTTATTGACATATATAATTCAGATCATCAAACATATTGAAATGGGTGCAACCAACTGTACAATCAAAATAGATTAAAATCCACACGGTCAAACATATAGTTCGAACCTGAGCAGGTTCATTTGAAGCGTTCTTGGTCCACAAGGACACCTTCTCTTGCCTACCTCGTACATTAACAACTATTCCACAGATTTCGTCCCCATGATCAAATTGCTCTCCAATCATAGCTAGTAACTGTACAATTGAAATGGATTAAAATCCACAAACTAATGATGCTTAATGGTAAATTATTTTACATACCGAGTACAGCCAGCAAGTATCAGATTTTCCCCGAGAAAATGTGACGGTCCACTTGCCTCCATTAGCACAAATTGGATCTTCCCATTTTGGCTCAATATGGGACTTGAAACAATAAAAGTCTGCTCCCACACCCAACTTGCTTGGATGATTAATGTTGTTGTAAACACTGTTATTACAAATTTGTCAAAAATATGGTTCCATGGTGTTGTAAACACTGAAACTGAAAAGACAAGCAAAATTTGCTACAATAGTAGCACAAACCAAGGTTCCTTTCTTTCCACAGAGAAGCAGTATCTGATAGTGTAGACCGTAGAGTTGTAGAACAACAAGCTGATAGTGTAACTTTTAACCCATAAATATATTTGATTGTCATTCAAGTAAGTACACTCTAGAATATCTTGAACTCTGAAACAACTCATCTCACCCATTCTTTCTTATATTCTAAAATCCACAAACCGTGAAACACCTCAAGAATCGATACAGACATGCCATTCAAAATCTTTCAAATCAAATTTCCAAAGATCGATTTCTTTGTGGAAATATACTTGGCAACATATTGCAAAATGATCCAGAAAAACAAATACAGAAATTTCTTGGTATGAACGAACAAAGCTTTCAAGAAACATATAATAGATTACAAAATATAAATGGAACCACCAATTCTCGAATTCCAGAGGAATCAACCCGATAAGCAAGAAAAACATATATAGAATATGTAAGATGAAAGCAGCTCAAATTTCATTTCCATCCCACCGGCCACGCATTCAACAATCATTCAAAAGAAAAATACCTCAAAACCCTAAATTCAGATAATCTATTCAAAGAAAATCAATGCCTCAAAACACTGAACAGGATAGATTTTGATAAGAGAGAACGAAATATACCCCCAGAAATCTTCGACGGTGTGAAATGTATAAACAGGGCGCATGGAGCTACCCCAAGAGGCAGCCTTGGATTTAGCCGAAGGGCTATCAAACCAGAATGTCCACGGATGCTCCAAGGGATGAGATACCGCTAGGGATTTACTTGGATTAGCTACCGCTGACGGGACCTCATCTTCGCCGATGATTTCTCCTTCCTCTGGCGCATCACCCCCACCGACGACCGAATCTTTGCGCTCATCGGCGGTGTTAACAGCTGATCTATCCGTCTCATCCATGGTTTTCTCTGTGGTTTTCTTCGAGCTTCTACTTCTTGACGACTCTTTCTTTATCGCTTCCACTGAACGGAAATCAAAACAGGATCGAATGAAGCGAAGAGAACAGACTTTAGTAGAGGTCGGTGTTGAGTTCGGGTCGGGTTGGGGAGGCAAAATGGTCGGGTTTGGATGGGAAGGCTGAAAGAAAGTATTTTTGGGCCACATTTATTTTTAAATTTTTTTATATACAAAGGTAAATGACCGAGAAGGTAACACACACAAAATGTCGAACCCCGAAATTCTTTTGTAACCCAAGAGAACGCGCCAGCCACATGCGGAAACAGACTCCTCTGGTGAGAGCAAACACAAACGAAGCCAGGAAAACCCTAATGCCACCTAAGAAACTTTATCGTCCATCCCACAATATCTTTCCAAATAGAAACCATTTCATTCATCTTTGTGATCAAAAGCATAGAAAATGGTTGTTTCAAGCAAAGATCAAACAAGAATCCTCCTTATGGCTTCCATCTCATAAGAAAGAGCAAAAAAGACAAAGACAATGAAAGTACTGGCGAACTCAAATTTGGGAGATTAAGATGTTTCAAGCGACAGTGTAAAAGCTAGGATTTTCGAATCCTAATTAATGATGATTAAGGCAAATTAAACTTAATCATCGATAGTAATTGACTTATAACTCGAGAATAATGCGTAAATGACGAGTCTGAATTCCACCGTTATGTTGTGGTGTAATTTTAGACTTATGAGGAAATTTTCAAAAAAAATTTCGGGAAATAATTTTTACCCTCCAGAGTTATTTGGAGCATTTGGGACCTCCAATTAATAAAATTGCAGTTGAGAGAAATGATCAAGACATCAGATATGTCCTAGATATGAAATAACATGAAAAGACAAAACGGTCAAAATAGTGGCTATTTTGTTTCTTAGCGGCTAAGAAAAGACGGCTTAGGAATACGCGTTTTCCGAAAAAGTTGTGGAATAATTATCCAGACAATATTCGGATTTATTACTCCAGTTTCGAGAAGTTTGGAGACGGGGCTCAAACCGCATTTGGATCAGTAAAAGGATAGTTATCGACTTCGCTAAAAGATAATTATCGTCTTCGCTATAAATAGTGAAAATTCATTTATTAATTCATTTCATTTCATATTTCTTCGTAAAAGTTCTGATTCCTCTCAACCTTCAAACTTAGATCTACTCTTCGTTTGTAATCCGATTTCAATTTCGTTTGAGGTTTCGGATTACTCTCTTCATTCTCTTCATTTCGGTACCAACGTTTCGCGTTTCCGTCAAAGTTAAGGCCAGGTCGTGCATATCCCTTACATGTCCGGTTCCGTCGCTCAATTTCCGGTGAATTTGGTGGTGTCCAAGCGTAGCCTTCGTCGTTGTGATTCCGAATCTTCTTTCGGTTCGTCAATCGGGTTAGTAATTAATTAATTAAATTAAGATTCGAGAAATGTCATAAAGCTAATTAAATTCAAAGGAATGAATTTAATTGATGTTTGAAGCGAGAAACTTAATACGAGGAATCTGATATTCCTGACAAGTGTTGTGGAAGAAACTATAACTTAGTTTGCCGTGTGAGCGTATCCAGGTAAGTCTTCAAACTTACTTAGTTCGATCTGCAGAAACTCGTGCCCGAGAGATTCATATCTTGTTGTGTTTAAATGTTTTGTTGTGTTGAATTGTGAATGATGTTATGCATTGTGATGTGTTATGTGTGAAGCACACTTGTTTGCTTTATGATGAACATGATGAGGTGATGTGCAAAACATGCTTAATGTTATTGTGAATATATCATGTCATGGTTATGAGGAATGGTTAAATTGATATGTGTTAGCCTGTTAAGGCGTGGAAATGTATTAAATGATAAGCCTATTGAGACGTGTGATATGATGATGACCTGTGAAGGTCAAGAGCATGTATAATGAGTAATTGACGCTGAGCTTAACCATTAGTCAGGTCGCTAGCAGCAGCAGTGATGTTGGACCGGTACGTCGCCCATGTCGCTAGCATAAGTCAAGGCGCTGAGCTTAACCCTTAGTTAGGTCGCTAGCAATTGCAGTGATGCCGGAGCTTGGCCAAGCCCATCACTTGCGCTTGTATAAGAATAACACCGATTCTGATGGTTTTCCAGGCTTGGGTCGCACACATAATTAAAATGGTAAATGTTTGCATTAACATGAACGGGAAAATGTTGCATGTGGTTAGTGGTTAAGATTACAACCCGCCACGAGTAATCCTGGCCCGAGGCTTGATCAGCCTAGCTCCGACCTAAGAGCAAAATGTCTAAATTAACCTAATTTGTGCAATGGTGATGCTCACACCAAAGCCAGAACCGTATAAGCAATGATTCCGGATTTGGTCGGGTCTCTAATTGTAAATTTCATACTGCATTCACGTGCATTATTCATAAAAGCATGATATCATCTCATGAGCACGGTATATGGTATTTGAATACATGTGTTGTTTTGTGATGTGTTGATATGATCTCTTGTGGATAGATTATGATCGGTGGTTAACGGTTTTAAACCGATTCTGTTTAGGTAATGTCGATCATAGGAACGATGCAAGGATGTCAGTTGTAGGATGTGGACAACCGGGCAACGTTAACTCAAGGGTTGGTTGAATTTCTTTTGAAACTAATCGCTTGCAAGTGGGTCTTTTGTTGCCTGTGTGCAACTGATTTAAACTGTTGTTTTCAAGCTGATGTTTTAAGATAACTGTCCATCTGTTATGTTTTGAAGTGTTTTGGGATAATACTAACTACATGCATGATAGTTATATGAAAATGTTTTCTATATGACATGTTGGATGTTTTCTTTATTAAGGTACTATTTTTAAAGTTGTTGCCAGGCTAACTGATGGGACCCACTGTGTGGTCCCTAACCTAGTGACGTCTTGAGTTATTAAAAACTCGGGTTGTTACAGACAGATATCGAAGAAAGTTGGATGCCATCACCGAGTTGTTTAGAAGAGGAACGTTTTCCGCTCTAATATGGTCTTAGAAGAAGGGCAAGACTCTTTCCAGAGTGATATGCAAGAAGAGAGGAAGAACTACTTTGTCTACCATCACTATACAACAATGCCATCACCTAGTGACGTCTTGAGTTATTAATATATTGGAATTTGGCTTCAAAAATAGATAATATAAATTTGGTTTCAAACTAAAAAAACTTTAAAATAGATAATATCGAAATTGATAGGTTTAAATAAATACTTTTTTAACAAATTAAGATTTACGTATAATTTTAAAAGGGGTGGCAATTTAGTAATATATTGTTATTTGGCCAAGATACTGAAACCTTATAGTGTCACGTTAGCAATCCATAGGCTACTTTAGTATATAGATATATAGATAATGTATAATTAGGAAAGTGAAAATTGAATTTGAAAATATTTATTTGTTAATTAAAATTAAAAATTAACAAATAAAAACTTTAAGATTCCGGTCTTTAAATTTAACAACTTTTAATAATTGGGAATCAGGTTTTAAAAAATATATTTTTAGGGAGTGACAATTTAGTAATAGTGATTTGGCTGAAATCCTGAAACCTTATAGTGTTATATCAGCAATCCATAGACTACTTTAGTTATATATAATAGATGCATGATTATTTTTTTAAGCATTTTAAATAAGGATATAACGAAACGTGAATTCTAATACAAAGTTATTCCTTTCACCTACTTTTTTTTTCTCAATAAAAATAAACAAATTATGTAATAGAGATAAATAATATACTAAAAATAAATACATTAAAACTACCCATAATTAAAATTTAATACTTACAAATAATTTCAAATAAGATAATTGAATTGGACGACGATTATTGTTGTATAACTAAATAACCTTTTTTTTTTAATCCATTATAACGTGCATTATCAAATCAAAATTAATTATATCATGTCATAAAACTTAACTTATAACATTCTAAATTAATATTATAAAAACTATTTTTGAACTTGTACGAATATATATACTAAACGATGAAGTTTGTGATGAAAGCTTAATAATTTAAAAAGTATTAAACTAAAACTTCTTAAAGATAAAAGATCTCAACTGGTAGAATCTTTAACAAAATTTAACCTGATTTGTTGATTGATTGAGTTTCTAAAAATACTAATGATTTAAATGTATAAAAATCAATAAACAGATATAAGCCGATTAATTAAAATTTAGATTTATTTATTTATTTCAATTTGATTAGCTATATACATATATAGATGATGTAAAATTTGCCATAATTCACCTGTTTGTTGCAACTCCTTTTCTAAACTTGAATTTTGGTTAACGAAATGAGCTTGGTGGAGCTTAATTTTCGATATTTTCAGAACTTTATCAACACCAGTCACCAGTGAGTAGAATTAAAAATAAATTTATTTATCTTTTTATTTTTTTTGGTGAAGACTGAAGAGATATATATTATGAATCCCAGTGATCGTAACTCCACCCGCAAAAAACTCAGATTTATAGATATTTATAATGTCTGCACTTTCCATTCCTCTTATTTAACTGTTTGTCTTCTTCCATTCCAAATCTGAATAACTCAACTTCAACTTCAACTTGACTCGAGTTTATTTCCCCCGGCCCCATTTCTATGTTCGATCTCCAGGTCAGTGAACTCGGTTCGTTTCGTCTCGTCAGGGCGTTATGGATCCTCTTTATAATTGGACTCCAACTAAACACTTTTCTGAATCAAACCTTCATACAGAAGAAGTTGGATTCTTTATGTTGAATCCTGAGCCGAAGTTAGAAGGCGATGAAATTAGGGTTGGCTCGGTGCCAGTAGTCGAGAATACAGCTATTGATTTCAGTGAGGCAAGTCCCATGACTTCATCGTCAACTTGTTTGACTATACCTTTTGGTATCAGTCCAAATGAATTGCTCGACTCTACTGTTCTTCCATATTGTCAGGTATTATTCATATATTTTCGATAAGGGAAACAAATTTATTTGTCGTAATATAAAAGTGAATCATCATATTTTCAATACTCTGCAGTTGTCTGCTCCTCCTCCCGGTGATGATCATAATCTCGTCTTAGAATCAACATCGATTCCTCTTTCAGATAAGGTACCTGATGATGATGATGATGATGATTTATGATGAATTTTTTTTTTATAAATTATTTATCTATCCTTGTTATTATATGGAAACGTAGGGGAGTGATTCAAATAAAACAGTTCTTAGGACATATTTGGTATTCAAAGTATAGGTACTAAATCATATATTATGGATATATTCGAATTAATATCTAATAGGAAAATAGAGAAGGAAGGAGTAATTTTAGATATTTAATATCACTATTTATTTTAGAGTATATTAAAATAAGAAAAAGGGTGTATTAAAGTATATCAAGATTTTAGTTTGATATTAATATATTGTATACCAAACAAATAAAGGTATGAGTCATACTCATATCTGATATCCATATGTAGATATAGATACTAAACAGGTCCGTAGTTGTTACGAATTTTTAGAGTTTGTTACAAAATTTTAAAAATTTTCAAATAGTTGTTACAATAATGTTTTAGGAATCTAATTATGGATTTTTTTTCTTCAAATATAGAACTTAATGTTAAGAACTATAACAGTATACCTTGAGTTAGAAGGTAGGCAGACAAGTTAAACAGGCCCGTAGTTGTTACAAATTTTTAGAGTTTGTTACAAAATTTTAAAAATTTTCAAATAGTTGTTACAATAATTTTTTAGGAATCTATTTATGGTTTTTTTTTTCTTCAAAAGTATAGAACTTAATGTTAAGAACTATAACATTATACCTTGAGTTAGAAGGTAGGCAGACAAGTTGCCCGCGCAGCTGGCCTATCTTTCTAAAAACTAGGTAAAAAAATCCGAAAAACACACATTATCATGCAAGACTAAACCTTCAAACTTTGTCACATATTTTATATCATTAGTTCAAACATTTTAAATATATGACATTACATATGAACTAATAATTAAAATATTATAACTTGTAGTTGCTATAATTTTTGTTTAAAATTTTTAACACTAAACCCTATTTATTAATCGTCAATAATCAATATATTAAACAATTATTACTTTATATAACGATCTAATATTTCAAAATATATATATACGAGATTTTTTTAAAAAAAATTTAAAGATCAAAAAACACAAAATTAGATCCTACCCTCGGCCGTAAGGTGATCATAAACTTACACACATATACACACATACATACGTATACACATACATACACACCTATACACACATCATATATATATATATATATACACACATATATATACATATATATACACATATATATATATATATACACACATATATATACATATATATACACACATACACATATATATACATACATATATATATAGAGAGAAATAAGATCATGTAGGAACCTTTCCTAGAGTAGGGAGTAGGAACATCTACCATCCGTATGATTGTTTTGTGTGAACGTTCTGATTAATAGTTGTATTTGGTAATATTGAAATAATTATTGATCAAGATATTATATTGCCTAAATTAGATGTGTAATAGTATATCAATTAAGTTAAAAAATATAATATATTCAATATTCACAATCGTTTCATCTCATCACCTAATTAAACCAAACTAAAATATAACGATCGTTAAACCATTAAAAAATTATAATGTCCTAACAAATTAACGACCGTAATTTTAACTGCCGGCGAAACTTTATTAATCTAGTTAACGGCCGTAATTTTAGTGACCTAACAAATTAACGACCTAATATTATAATGACCTAACAAATTAACGACCGTAATTTTAACGGCTTAACAAATTAACGACCTAAAACATATTTAACCACCGGCAAAACTTTATTAATCTAGTTAACAACCATAATTTTAATGATGTAACAAATTAGCGACCTAAAATTATAATGACCAAACAAATTAACGACCATAATTTTAAGTTTTTTAACGTCTTAACAAATTAACGACCTAAAACATATTTAACCGCCGCGAAATTTTATTAATCTAGTTACGTGTGTATAATATATATATATATATATATATATATATATATATATATATATATATATATATATATATATCAATGAATAATATTTTATTTATGATAATAATATTAAATCAATTACTCATTGTTTAATATATTGACGATCATTACTTTATATAGCAATATAATTTTGCGTTTTTAATGTTAATTTTTATTAAAGATAGTTACCTCTATATTTTAAAAGATATTTTAATCATTATTTCAACAAACTCATAATAACTTTTTGAACGTTAGATTTTTTTGGAAATATTATTTTATTTCCTACACTTTTTAAGGATTGTTAATTTTATTTTATTTTTGTTATTTCATACAAAAAAATAAAATTTGTACGTTATTTTTTCCTTGTTTTTTTAAGGATCGTTTTTTTTAATGTTAACTTCTTCTTTTTTTCGCTTTTTAAGGATTTTTATTTTTAAAAAAATGTTTTAGATGTTATTTTTTTCCCTATGCTTTTAAGGATCTTTAAAAAAAAATTGAACCTTATTTTTTTCGAATGTTAATATTTTCTCCTCCGCTTTTTAGGGATCGTTATTTTTTAACGTTATTTTTTTATGATAGTTATTTGTATATTCTATTTTTTTTCCTGATATCTTTGAAATGATTAATAAATTTGTGATTGTTATATTTTTTTAAAGATCGTTAATATATAAATTATACATATCAAGATTAAATACACAATTTAATTTGTTATTAGCAACGCTTGTTAAAAATGAAAATATAATATTCTTATATAAAATTAGTTAATATTTTCTTATAGATAATATAATTTTGAACGTTCATTCGTATATATATCAAGATCAAACACACAACCATGTTGTTAGTTACGCTTGTTAAAAATGAAAATACAATATTTTTATATAAAATTAGTTAATATTTACCTTATAGATAATATAATTTTGAACGATCATTCGTCTAGACCATGTATGTATGATGGATATAAGTATCTACTCATTACTATATATTATGTTCTCATATGATCTATCTCTCTATCTCTCTGTATATATTTGATTATGATACCTGTGTCTTGATAAGATACTAGAAATGCCCTATTACTCATTACTTATATTGATAAGGGAATTGGGATGGTATTGAACTGTACTTCAGACATTTCGGATTATGTTCAATGGTGTTTCAGTTTCGGACGATGTCTCATTATGTCTCCAAAACTTCTTGGATGGGTGATAGAAGAGTATTTATGTAAAATCATAAAACTCAAATACATTGTTTGAAAACTGAAAAAACTGTTGAGCATGATCCGAAAAAGTTTAAAGTATGGAGTTACCTCCTCAATTTTCATATCGTTAAATAAATGTAGGTTGGTGCGAGTGATTTTGCTGAGCATTTCACATTGGAGGATGATTTTCAAGGTCTGGTTTCCATCGAATCTCCAACAAAATTTGAGTTTGTTGGAGAAGATGAGAATCCTAGGTCAAAGATTTTGGGACAAGAAATTCCAAATGGTGTGTCTGATAAAGAAATGAATGAGAGTAATGACAGAGCAACAAAGACCTCAGAAGAAGATGGATATAAATGGAGAAAATATGGACAGAAGCAGGTGAAGGGTAGTGAATACCCTCGAAGTTACTACAAATGTACACATCCTACTTGTCTGGTTAAGAAGAAAGTCGAACGCTCTCATGATGGTCAGATTACAGAAATCATATATAACGGAGATCATAATCATTCTAAATCACAACCTAGTCGCAGACCCACAGTTGGTTCAGCTGTTCTCTGTGGAGACTCGTTCGAGATCGGCAAAGGTAGCGGTAGCGGATCAGACGTCAAGGCTGACCCGGTTTGGGAAGAGATGCAACAAGGCTTGGACATGACACCGCCAACATCTGTTGTCACTCAAGTTTCTGACATCGCTTCAACACTTAGTAGCCATGATGAAGAGGACGAAGATGATGTAACCCAAGGCAAAAGAAGGTATAAATAAAAAATAGGCTTGGTGATTAAATTGTCGGAGTTAATAACTCCCAAATTCCAACCTGTATAAGGTTCCTTGGGGTCGAGACAGAAACTTATATGTCGGAGATGGTTACTGCTGATATGGTCGATTTTAGAATAGAATCTCATCGGACTTATATGTTTAATATAATGTTTGATTGTTTATACAGAAAGAAAGTGACTTCCTTGACAGAAGCTTCCTTGGGGTCGAGAGTGACAGTCGAAATCGAGAGTGAAGTCGACGTCGCTGACGACGGCTACCGATGGCGCAAATACGGGCAGAAAGTCGTCAAGGGAAATCCAAATCCCAGGTAAAATATATATATATATATATATATAGCCTTTTGTTTCCATGTTTAAGGAATTGAAGCTGATTGAGTAGATTGCAGGAGTTACTACAAATGTACAAGTGTTGGATGCATGGTGAGGAAGCACGTGGAGAGAGCCTCGCACAACTTAAAATATGTAATAACTACATATGAGGGTAAGCACAGCCACATTGTACCAGAAGCCAGGAACAACACCAACCGCAACCACATGAATGCGACCAATATGCTTACCTTACCCAGAAGCCCTCATCTCTGTAAACCCGACCATCGTAACTATCTCAGAAATTTCAGTTTTGGACTGAATTGCACACCACCCCTTCCGCTTACTTACCGCAACCAAGTGCCGACATTTGATCCAGGTCCACTTTTCCTCGTGGCTCGACATTTTAAAGAAAGTGACGCCACCTACTCAGACCCAAGCAAGAACAGCGAGATTAGTCGGCGTTAATAAAATGACAGAGCAGTGGAAAGCCTTTGAAGTTTTTTTTATTTGACAAGAGTAGGAATGGTCACTTTTCGGAAGTGTACCGCTCTAAAAACATCTTTTTGGATAGGAGTTTTCACTTTACTTGGATTAATCACATGGTGGTTTTTTGATGATAAATAAAATAATTTTTTACATTTTGAAATGACTTAAATCGTTGGATTTGTATAAACAACAGTTTAATTGTTTAAAACGGTGGAGATCGCCACTGTTTCGTAAGAAGAATGATAAGCATTTGAAGTTTTTGAGTGTACATGTAATTCGAAGATAGTTTAAAATACGTTGATCATTGTTATATTACGATGCACGGACATTTCTACGAGGCGGAATGTCCCGTGTCGGGCACGGGAACACGGTAGGGTCGGACACAATCAAATATGCTCCGACACGGACACGGATTTGGTATGGTCAAGACTCAAGACACGGTCAACCGAAAGTTTTCCCTATTCTGTAAGCCTAATGAACAAAAAAAACAATTTTTTTTAAAAAATTTAAAAAAAATAATTTACTGTAATATTTATTCTTTTCGGTTCTAATGTTGCAATATTAATCCTCAGGCTGATCTTCTCTCCATACTTCTAATTTACAGTAATATTTCTTTGTTGAACGTTGATTCTTTACTTTTTTCGATTTACAAATTTTTACTATTGTTTTCTTTGGTTGATTATAGTATTCAGTTGTTGTTGATTTGTAAACATATCTTAAAACTCATTTAAAATTTAAAATTTAGGCTCGACCATGTTAGTGTTCGGACCGTATATGGCACTACAATTAGCCAATCAGGAGAGACAAGAAGAAATAAGTCATGTATGACAGCATTACTCAAATTCTTAATCCATCCATCCAAATTCAGTAGACATATTGTATCGAATTTCATTGATGTTTCTATTCCTCGTACAGGGAGAGGCATGAACCAAGAAGCCGTTTCCACAAGGGAACATAATTTATTTCATGTCTTATATAGGCAGGAACTGATATTACAATATTGTACACCTATTCAACCCCAGAGTTTCGAATATTTTTCTACCTGTAGGCCATATTTTAGACAATAAACCACGTGGAGGTTGAGCAGCAGCCTCTTCGGGTTTGTCTCCTCCCTCTTCATTCGAATCCTTACTCTCACCATCTCCTTCATTCCCATCGTCTTCTTTGTTTTCGCTGCCGGCTTCAGAAATCTCGCCTGGCTTTTTGTCAAACAGCCCTTTGAATTGTCTTTTAGCTCTCTCTTTTGCGTCCTGTGCACAAAAATTACAGTCAATCTTAGACCATAAGCCCACATACTGTCTACGGTGAGAAAGCCGGTACCAACCTGCTCTTTTTGCTTTAGCTTCTGTAGAGCTGCTGTTGCATCGGGTTCAGATGACTTGTCAACTTTGGCCATCTGACAACATCGAAAAACCGGAGAAAAATGAAAATGTTTTTGGTATTTTTGTTCATATTGATGGAAGACAGATAACTTCCAAGTTCATTTTGTATTTACGAGAAAAAAACATAGCTTATGGCAGGCACAAGGGTGATTACCATGTTGAAATCATTTCTTGCTTCCTCAAAGTCTCCTGCTGCCATGTATGCCATTCCACGTCGATAAAGAGCTTTGACATGAGCCGGATTTGTGTCCAACACCTGCACAGCATCATCAGAGCCATGTCACTCAATGGGCAATGAAAGAAAATCGAGGCCATAAAAATTGCCTAGGGAGGTGCAATAATGATAATCATGTCAAACAGTTCTATAACGACTATTTCAAATAAGACATAGGGTCCATTTGGTAAAGTAAGATTATGTAGATGAAGTTGAAGATGAAGAGAATTATATAGATGAAGGATTAAGGAGATGAAATTGTTTAAGGAGATGAGTATGAAAACAAATGAAATGAGTGTTTGGCAAAATGAATATGATTATGGGTAAAATTACGAAAAATTATGTGTTAAATATTGTTTAGATGAAAGAGATGAACAAGGAAGAAGGGTAAAAATGAAATCTTAGCCTCAATAATCTTATAATCAAAGTTTTATAGGATTACACAATTCCCATAATCTAATTTTCATAATCTCCACAATTTAATGCCCTTCCTTTCCTCATTCCCTTATGAAACAAGACTAAGGGGATTATTCTACACTTATCATCCCCATAATCTTCATACCCTTAATTTGTTGACTAACCAAACGGAGCCATAATCTAGTAAATAATAGTAACGCCACAAGAAGCCGTAGATGGAGAGTAGAACCAAGTCAGAGTTGAAGAACAAAAATGAGAAAGATAGATCAAAAAATGGAAAAACCAAAAGAAGGCACAAGACCAAAGGTACGAGATACTAATCATACTATAGAAGAGCCGAAACAAGAAGCTCATCTTCAAGCCATAGAACCTAGGCAGATGAGGTACACAATGAAGACTATTTCTTCACCTGGACAGTCTCACCACCTAGACAGGCTGTGTTTATAAGGTTCAGGGCAATTATTAGACAACCTATGTGTCAAAAGAATGGGATTTCCTATGTGCTCCCAAGGGTTGAACAAATATATACATGTTCAGAGAGTAAAATTACCTTTTCACATGCTTCAATGGACTTCTTACATTCTCCCATTTTCAAGAAGCAGGCAGCCACATTTAGATGTAAGAGGTTCTTGAAAAGCATTCAGATGGTGCAAAAGTAAGTTTACAGAAAGAACAGATCTATGAATAGGAATTTTCTTGTCTCTTATTAACTTACTCTAGCATTAGCAAACTCTTTGCCTTCTTCATCATCCTGGGGATGAACATGATTAAACTCCCGAAGCACCTGCAAGGCTGCAATGTATCAGACACCCTCACCATATAGAAGCAGCGGAAGACTACAAATTAGTTAAGCTATGATGACCCATACAAAAAATTTGGTTTTGTGATTCAACAGAAAATGAAAAGAAAAGCACACCTTGTCATACTTTGCCTTTGCAAGTTCATACTTCTCTTCTTTGAATAGCCTATTACCCTAGAACAAACAACAGAATCAGAGTGCCAAACTTCTTGGGGTGGGGGGGAAGAGAAGGAACTTTCAGACAGTTCAAATATGCAGAAATGACTGCATCCAACTAAATGTAAAAACAATCATAAGGAAAGGCTAAGGTGGTCCTACGATCATTACAGTTCAAAGGCAACGAGGACGTACATTGAATAAACCAACATTATATATGAAGAAAGCAGTAAGCGTGATCAAAAGTAAGCATCAGGACCCAAAAATCTCTATAACACGGAAATCTCCTAGTGCCTATTTGCTAATCATCATATGAACATATGAATTAATAACTAATAAAAGAACGATGGGGCAGGTCATGGCCACCGATAGCTAAAACAATTGGCTTGCTCAGAAATGGAAACAGAAGTATATTTCAAAAAGCTGCAGCAATAGGCAGACAAATTTCTAGAGGTGTGAGAATCAGGCGTTCTTCCAGATGCAACAACGGTGATAAATACAGTACGCTACATAAAATAAAATAAAAAATGAAAAGTTTGACTGAAACCGTTTTTCTGATTTTCTCTGCTTCGTCCATAATGCTCTGGAAATCCAAACCTGTCCAATCCTGTAATGAATCCAATAGGGAACAATCAAAACGAGAACACCAAGGCTTTTTACAACCGTGGTCAAATCGCAAGCACATCATCATAAGATTAAGAAAATCTCCAATGAACTAACACATGTTGTATGCCAAATCATGCTAACTTTTTGCAATGTCGTGCAATTCTACCTAATCACATAGGAGACAATCTAAGAGACCTAAGTTGATACAGTGTGTGAGACCAATAAGAGAGATGTAGGAACTTAGCAGCTTCTGTAGTTGTGCTCAAATCTATCAAAATATATTTATGTCGGTAAGGTTAACTGATTAACTCATGAGGTCATTGCAATGGCATTATTATCTAGGGATGGCAATCTGCTAAAAAGGCGGGTGAAAATCTGATGAAAAGGCAGGTGAAAACGAGATTTCCTCACCCAATTTTATGTTCAGGCAAGTCCTGTATTTTCTAAATCCAATACCTTAAGTGAGACAATGGTCCAGTTTTCACAAATCAATAATTGTTGGTGTCAATTTTCTCATCTATAGAGTCATGATTGAATCAAAGGAGGGTATTGGGTAGAGTACTGATGTGACCCCACTTCCCGTGATCACACCAACACGTCACCTAGCAAAGCGGACCCGGGCCAAGATCATCATGGCGGCCCAAGAGCAAGACCTTGCCCGAAGAGCTAGAGCCAAAGCCATTAAGACACCTAAGCCCATTCTGACTTGGCTTGACGGTGTCCTGAGAAGCCCATCCTGACTTGTCTTGACGGCGTCCCTGACAAGCCCATCTTGACTTGTCTTAACAGCATCCCCGACAGGCCTATGACAAGGCTCAAGAAATGCCACTATTGGCCCGTGTCTTGCCGGTGCCATCTACTTCACTTGAAGAATACTCCTTTTGAATTCTTTTTACATTTAAGTCCTGCCTCATTGTTATTCGCGTTGATTTTTTTATCTAGAATTCTTTTACAGAAACCTTTCAACATTAGCGTCCTTACTTACTAGGCTGTAGACTTCTGGTCAAAAGACTTAAAACTGATCACTGCAGCCTCAAACACTTACTCTCCCAACCCGTCACTTCCCAAGCACGGTGGAATTGGGTAGCTAAATTGATTGGCTATGATATGGAGAATAGAATAAAGACCAGGAAACTCCATTAAGGAGGCTGCTGCATTGTCCAGAAAAGACAATAAGGGAACTTAGTAGCAATAAAGACCAGCAAATCCAAGCAAACTTTCTGGAACCAAACAGCATGCAGGTGCAAATTAAACAAAGCAACAGAATATTCTATTCCTAGTATTTTCCAGCTTCTTTGTTAGATACAAACAAATGAAGGAAAGAATAACCTTTTAGTTACCTTTGGTGTCTCAAAATCAAGCAGCTCGATTTTCCATTGAACATAAGCACCTTCAGGAACAATGGGCGGCCTAAGTAACAGAGGGAGGAGCAAACACAGAGAATACAAGCAATGTTAGAAATGCTGAAAAGGGGGGGGGGGGGGGGAGGGGGAACTACTTATATATGATAATTCTTCTGGGGACTAGTGATTATTCATTTTCCAAACATGTAGCTCAGATATATATATACAGATTCAGAAAATAACCTAGGAAATTTATCATAGGCATAGTCAGGAGGACATGTGACAATGGATGTTTCTCCAGGCAGCATTAAACGAACACACATTTCAAAACCTTCCGGAACCTACAACCATAAAGAAAAGCATTACAACCTACATAAACATTCAAATCACAAAAGGGACAAATCAAGATAATTGTTGAACTACTAAGCTTCACGGATGATATAGTTAAACTGGATGAAGAATATTTTCCAAAAAATAAGTATTTATGTCTATATGTTAAGGAAGGCATCTCACCAACCCTTCACCGGAGCAAAATTCCAAAGGCTGACCATCATTATCAATTCTTGTATCATAAAACACCGTTTTTTTCTCATCAAGCAACATTCCTGAAAAATGAACACGTAGTAGACTGTCCTGAAGAGGACAATCCATGGGAAACTCACCTGGTTATAACAAACAAAGACAGGAAAACATCATTAAGGGCTCTGTGGCTGAAGCGGAAAAGAGCAGAGTCGATGAATCAAAACGCATAAAAGAAAATTTTAAACATCTGAAGAACAATGTTTTATTCAAGAGGACGTATACATACAAACTCAACAGAAATAAACTCAAATCAGATAATTAATTGTTAATCGAAAAAGTGACATGCAGCTGTAAAAATTTAAGCATTCACTGGACCGGTGGCAATTTTTGATAACTTGACTTGAAAAACAGACAGCCATCGAAATGAAAGGGAAAAAAAAACTATGCATTGTAAGCTAAATTTGACTTGTAACACATGAATTCACATGACTTATACAGTTTTATTTGGGATGCTCTCTGCTCACTAGAACTCAAGAGTGGGGCTTGAGAAATTTCAAGAACCCAAGCTAAAATTCTAACAGATATAGTAATAATTTTCTTCTTAGTTTTCAGTTGCTTACTAGGATTTAGATATTTCTATCCATTCTGAAACGAGGAACTGATGCATTTGTTTATGACCATACTTGAATATTGAATTGAAGTATAGTTTTAAGGGCTCCTCAAAGTTACAGTGATTCAGATAATTTTAGCACAAATCCTGCGTTTGCAAGATTTCTTGCTATGCAGTCCTAGAAGTGAGATTCTCACTTCTAGTGGATTCTAACATTTGGCATAAGAGCCTTGTCGATCCTACATGGTGATTACCGATTATCCTTCATTTCAACACCACCACAACTTTGCGTTCCGACCATACCCCCTACCACCCCTTCCGAATGACTTTCCTGACATTAGGACCCGACAACTAGCTTCAGTCCATTCTCTTTTTGGAGAAGATTCAGCCTGTGCTGGAGCTGAATATGCAAAGCTCATCATAACGGTGGACAGCACAATCACCAAAACTAAAATCTCTGTAAAGGAGTTCATCCGATGCTCAGGGATAGGGGTTGGCTAGCAAAAGGGCAGGACATAAGCAAGAGAACATTGTCAGTGCTGTCACTTACAAGGGTCATAGGTGACTGGATGTTTGCCTTGAGGACAGGGAACCTTCGAAGGACCTCCATTGATACGAACATAAGCTACAAATTCTTACAGATTTATAATTATCTATATTTTCTTATTTTTCAACTACTTTCTTCTACTTCTCCATCTTCCCCCACTTTATCCATATTTCCCATTACTTTGTGTTGATTGTTGAAGTAAGGATTAAGTCTGTTTTTATCATTAGGAATTAGTTGGTTCTATCCTATTATTAAGGAGGAACTATTGCATTTGATTACGATCAGAACTAAATACTGAATTGAAATAAAATTTTGAGGATTCCTCAAATTAGAGTCTTTTCAGCACGAATCCTGGGTTTCACGAGATTTCATGCTACCAAGTCCAAGGATTGCGATTATTACTTCTAGTGGGTTCTAACAATGTCAATCATCCATATTCACCATATTTGTCGTAAAGGTGAATCTGTGATGAAGCCCTTTA
This sequence comes from Fagopyrum tataricum, assembly GCA_002319775.1. Taxonomy (NCBI): domain Eukaryota; kingdom Viridiplantae; phylum Streptophyta; class Magnoliopsida; order Caryophyllales; family Polygonaceae; genus Fagopyrum; species Fagopyrum tataricum. The sequence goes on along the minus strand of CM008279.1, from coordinate 6,729,009 downwards.
AGCATCAAGAACAAAAAAATTGGGAGAGTTTAAGAAACCTATATTTTTTGGCATGTTATAAACCTATATTTTTTCACTATTTGCTGGCTTGGAACTTTTTAAATATTCTGCAACAGTCCAACTAAGACAGATTAGATATGATCTGCACAAAGTAAAACTCAAATTTCAGTGAACTCGAATCGAAAGGCAGCACACTTAAGAATGATGACATAGGATAGACATCATCAAAAATATCATATATTGACATTGCTCAAATAAAGATAACACTGAACCTCGGCCGTCACAGAGGCGGCGCTTAATCATGCGTCCATCTCCAAGTACATCACGGACCTGTCATGGAGCAACATAAGGTAATCGAACTTCACTTGTTCACTTGAGAAGAACACTTTGAAGAAGTATAATGCAATTTTGGTTTTCCAATAAGAACTAACAAAGTAACAACGCATCCCCAACAGCATGTAAAATTAATATTGGGAAGCTCAAAAAATAATACTATTATTTTGAATTTATTAGGGCAGCCTGAATCATACAAAAGGCAACTCACATTTCACGAGTTAGGTATTTATAAGAGAAGTGCATTTACAGTACTACAAAATGTCAAAAAGAAAAAACCCACAGAGCAAATGATATCTGTTAGTCATGAGAGTACCAACACAAAAACCTGTGAAACCAGTAATATGCTTGGAAATTGGAAATTGGAAACTGGAAACTGGAAACTGGAAATTGGAAATTGGAACACAAAAACCTGTGGCAAGAGCATTTCTTAACATAAGTTGTCAAAAAGAAGGATGCTTGCTTCAGTCAGAAAGAACACTCAACTAATAAGACGGCTGAGAGAAATAACACAGAGTGAGAAGCTTGGCAAACCTGAACAAAGTGGACAAGCTCCACATCAAAATGAAGTTCTTCAATACCTTCAACATCAGGCAAGAAAGAACATGAAGTCAAGTATTCCTGAGTCACATAGACCATTGCCCTCTCTCCCCTCGACATTGTCCCTATTCCCATTTCAAGACCCTTAGGCACCTGTATAGGTATCAACAGATCATACAGAATGACTAAAAGAGAGACCCATGCAGCAAAATTAAAAATCACAATACTGGGTATATTGCTCATATTAATTAAAAGAATTGCAAATTCCAGAAAAAATCAGATGCAGTAGATTCACTGACCTCAGACTTCCCAAAAGTAAAAAAAAATGGTTCTCCATCATTATTTGAGAAGATCCGCTTGCCATCACCAGTTTGTATAGAAATCCTGGAACAGTCATAGCCCATGGGAATGAAATCATACAAACACAATTCTAAAGTAGTCCTGCATTTTATTAATCCAAGGAGTTCTAAGAGCATGAAACTATTTACCGTGCTTTTATTTCATAAGGTGCTCGAGGTGTTTCCCATCCTTGTCCGTCATTAATAACCTGAAACACAATTACAACATATGACAAATACATTAGTGTAGATATAGTGGATCAGAAGATTATCTGTTTTATTCTGCACTAGAGTTCTGTTATCACAAATTTTGTATCACAGATCTTGCTATCACAAGTAGTAACACATACACATTTACAACAGCTTTAAGATGCTCATATGCCACCCATAACACAAGACAGATTAACACCCAATAAATTGGCACATAACATAGCACCAAGCCACCCCCTGACAGATGGAAGGGATAGGTGATGCCCAGGTCTAGTGATGCCATGTTACAATGTGGGACCTCTAAAAGTGCGGAAAATACAGAGTCACCCTATGTTCATTTTCTATAGTACGACTACCCTATGTTCCCGCTGGATAGTATGACGGTCTCAAAAGATATGAATTCCTTCAACAGTAAAGCATGTCCAAAGACAAAAACTGCAAGAAATTTACAAAATGGGAAGTGTGACTGGAAGAACAAAGAATGATAAAGTGCAGTCAAATGACTTACCTTCTTCACAACTCCAAAATCTTCGGCAACAACCTGGATGTTGGAAAAATCAAAATCAGTGTGGAACTGTGCAATAGCCATTTTAGTTGTTTAATGTTTAAACAGGTCACAAATATTTATCATGTGGGCATAATACACTTCTTGGAAAAACTACATACAATTTTCAAGAATATGATCTGACATTAAATAAGGTAATCATAATACTAGTTTTCAGCCTATATATAATTCAAGAACTCTATGCTTCCATACTGCTTTATTCTCTATATAATTAGAATCATATTATGTAATAGTACTTTCAGAAACAAAGATCTTAATTGCCAGAATTTGTCAGTGACTGATGTTCATATCACTATCACAGCGCAACCATTGTCTCCTACACGCAACAAAGTGTCTCCAACAACAGTCAAATGGTCCACGAGGACATAATACATTGACAACCAAAACTTTATCATGTAGCAAGAAAACGAGTACACAATAGGTAGAGCGTGAAAGTCTTGCCTTTGCTTTTCCAAATTCAATTAACTCAATTTCAAAGTGAAGTTCGTCATCCTTTGGGAAGTTGTCGGGAACAAGAACTGGACACTTCTCTTCACCATAGTGCATTCCAGGTTTCATCTTGAACTGCAGGAGAAAAATGCAATGATGTATAAGAAAGAACAAAGAAACATGAAGTTAAACACAAAACAATTGATTTACATTCCTCTCAAACCACAACAGAATTACATTTCTGTAAATACACGAAACAACCAAAGCCAGATAACAATTTAATCGATCAAATCAAAAGCTATATTTTCCCAGCTTGGCAGAAAGAAGTTCCGTCAAGGTGCTAAAAATGTTATCAGTGTCTGTTTTTCGCTATCCACCCAACAAATAGCTCTCTGGAAGTAGCTGTCTTAGTTTATAACATTATACACACCTATGCTAGATTATAAGATAAACAAGAGAGGAATATCTCCAGTTGATATAACATTTAAAGCAACTTCATTTCACTGAGGAATACTTATCAACACAATGCAGATTTCAGACTTGCAACTACTGATGACTCAAAAACAAATTGATACAAGAAAACCATTAATAAAAAAAATATGAAACAATAAAGACGATGGAATGCAACAACGAATTTTAACATCGACCAGAAAATGAAGTGAAATTTCCAACATCATTCAAATTCAACATATGAAAAGAATTTGTGCAATGGGCATCAGATCACAGATCCTGTCTAATAATTAACATATATGTGCTAGGCTTATAGGTTGCATAAAGACAAATTATAGCAATAAGAAATACAAAAATCTAAAAAACTCTCAATACATCCCATATATTTTGTTAGGTTTAAACAAGTTATTTATTTGATCTTCGTTGTAAATGCAACTGCATGAAATTGGTGTGATAAACTGTATCAATTTCACATAGGCCAATAACTCATCACAATAAATAAGATCTCGATCTCTTTACTCATAAAGCAAAAGAAGTCTTACTTATCTTTTATATTACAAGGGTACATCTAGATAAATATCAATGTTGCAGCCACTAGTCAAGCAATCCAAACTGTGGATCCTGATGTGGAAGAAATGTGCTCACCTATGTTATTGCACGCTGAACTTGTATTTATGACATAAATATCCTGAATTTTATATTCCATTTGATAATATTACCCTAAAATTAATTTTCAACAATGTTATTGGCAAAAACAGATATGAAATTTATATGTACATTTGTTGATCAACAGATCGAGACATATTTTACGTGTCACCTCATTCTTTATATGGGAGACACAACTGAATATCTATATTCAGGGTACATTTTTACCTGTATTACGTAATTCACAATATTTATTTCATACCTGCAAGTTCAGGGTGCCGAATTTTACACACCATCAAAGTTCAAGGTATTCACATTAATTTTCCCAACAATAAAATGCAGGACCGAGATGAATACCATGGCCACTTCACCCTTTAGCATGGTAGGAATTCCCTCAAGCAATCCCAATATCATCTTACTTTTACCCAAAATGTGCCTTATTGGAATTCCTTTACCTGTAAAGCACATATATTAATCAAATCTAAGACCCAAACTTTGATGAAACTCAAGCATAAGACATTCATTAAAAAAAACAGAAAGCAAAATATTTCCCACGAGAAGATAATAACGAGATTTCAATATGAAAAAGGTGAACGAAATTCTACTTTCTACAATCTTTTGGAGTTGAAATTATTCAATTTAGATATCAAAACAACCCAATATATCAACTTCTAGCATGAAAACTATAACTGACCTCCAAGATCTTTTTTGGTTGACTGAACAACAACACCTTCGAGGGTACGAACAGTGCAGTGATACATCACCTGAACAAAACAAAACAAAAAATCACAACAGAATAAAAACACAAATTTACACAAGTTGTATCCATTGCACAATTATTAGCTGTTCAACGATGATAATATGAAACCTGATCACCATCAGATGGTTTGGAATCTCCCCCTCCTGGTCTCAACTCGGCTTTCAGCAATCCTCCTGGCACAAGTTTCTTCCTCCTAACCAGTCAATCCCAGAATTAAGTTCCAAAACACATATTTAGATATGAAAATCAGATCAAAGAAGTATTTTCCAAATCACAAGCTCCTCTAATCTAAATTTAGAGTATAAAACCTTTTATCATCTTCAGTAAGCTCCTTCTTCTTCTGAGGAGAAGCATATTCCTGCTTGAACTCCTTCCCAGGCGCCATACCAGACTTAAAAAAGCTTGATTTTACAGCTGGTGCGTAGAATTTGGAACAATGAGAAATCAAACATTTGTCTTAAGTCGAGAGAAGAGACATATGGAGCTAGCTTACAGTGCCAGTGAGAGAGTCGATACCGGCGTGGTCGTGGACCTGTGGTCGCTGGTGACCTGTGGCGTCGTGCAATTCAAGAGATACTGATGGGGTCGATCGATTTGCTGCGTTCTTCTGAGAGAGGAAGGGGGTTTAGGTCTGGTATGCTGATTTTAAGAATTTAATATGCTGAACTTATAAACCATTTTCTTATGTTCGTGCAATTTAAATCTTCGTTAAAATTTTGGTTAATTTGATTCGTATAGTAACTATTATAAATAACCAATTCAGAAGTGTCCATCTCGTTCAAGTTATATCCAAAGTAAAAAAGTATATTAGTATTATTTTTACTCTGCAAAATAAAAAAATATAATAAAACTTCTGATATATTACAAAATAAAAAGTAATTATTATAACCAAATATTTGAGCGAAAAATAATCTAGTAGTTACTCAAACGTAAATTATACTAAGATTGGATAACAAGGGTTTGATCATAATAAAATAGTTTGTAGTTTAAAATTACTAATAATAAATTTTCTTAAATAGCAAGTGTTTAATCCATTTAATTTAGAAAATAAAAAAAAATTGAATTAACTACCAATTCATCCAATTAAAAAAAACTAATTAATAATAATATATATATCTTTTATCTAGTTATACAAATAATATTACAAGGAATATTTTATCTATAAATAGTAGATATGAAACAAAACAATAGTCGAATGAATGAGTTTGAAGATAAAATACAAAATAAAAAAGTTTGGTGGTATAATGTATTAAATTGTTACTCAGTGTATAATGAGAAGGATGTTATAATAAGATACATATCAATATTGTAAAATAGTGATAGAATGAGTTAGAAACTTTAGCAATATAAAGGCGAAATGTATTCGTTTTAAATCAATCTTTGTTATTTAAAAATTAATATTATTTAAAAAATATTGTGTAAGTTTAATTATTTTCTTAAACTAAAGAAATAAATTCATGTACACAAATTATAAAAATAAAACTATAGTTTAACATTCAATGTAATAAAAGTCATGTATAAATAATTACATTGTCAATAGTAGATTAATCTAAGGAATGCATCGATTTTAAGGGGGTGATGGGGCTTACAGAGAATGAAAATAGACAATATTTTATTTTTTTAACCTCACACTTATAGATGAGGATTAATTAATTCATTATACGTTGTATCGAACAAGTCCTATGTATAAAATTAATTTACGTATATAAATGCATGGTAAAAAGTTATAAAAATAAACTATTTTACTTAAGCTAATTTTACAAGTGATAACAAAGTATATTATACTTTAACATATATATATATATATATATAACTTTTTTTTTTGAAAGGATAATATATATAACTATTAATATCATAATTTTGGTACATGTTTTTGTTATTTGGTTGCTTATTTATTTTGATGGTTTTTTTAATCTGTGTTTTAACAATATTTTTGAATTTAGCTATTTTAATCTTTTCTAGAAGTTATATATTTATTATTAGGATTTTATTATCAAATTAATATTCATGATTAATGTATTTGTGCAGGGACTAAAAAAACCTTATCTTTAATTATATTCCATATCAGTTGAACCTTCATTGGGTTGGTTGAATGGGTAGATGACCGAATTTTGCATGTCCTGTAGGACCTGTACAGTTTGGATACACAGGCGTTGAGTGTCAGGTGCGTAGTAGCAGCGGCACGCAACATCTATGAGTAAAGAAATGAGCGTCTCTTAGTGACGGTCACCAAACCCAAATGGACGGATGAATACTCAACGTCTGTTTGCCGTCAAAAGTACATTAGTTAAACGAATTCGTCGCCCTTACCCTCCAAATTCAATCTACTCCATTCAAACACTAGCGCAATTGGCAGAGTGTCGATCCAAATCTACCGCTATTGGTTTTAGTTCATCCGTCGAGGATTTATTATATGCCACTTCCGTATCTTTGTCCAAGCTCTTATCGCGCCTTTGTGAAACCAAGTCTCTTGGCCCGGGACTGCAGTTTCATGCCCAGATTACCAAATCCGGGCTATTGAGTGATCCGGGATTGCGTACCCATTTGATCAATTTGTACTCCAAATGCCGGGTTTTTGGGTATGCCCGGAACCTGCTCGACGAAAGTCCTAAGCCAGACTTGGTTGCCTGGTCAGCTCTGATTTCTGGGTATGCCCAGCATGGCCAGGGTAAGGATGCGATTGTCGCCTTCCGTGAGATGCGGTCTTTGGGTCTCATGTGTAATGAGTATACGTTCCCCAGTGTGCTGAAAGCATGTGCTATTAGGGAGGATCTGAGGTGTGGTAAGCAGATACATGGAGTTGTGGTGGTTAGTGGGTTTGATTCTGATGTGTTTGTGGCGAATGCATTGGTTGCTTTGTATGCAAAATGTAGAGAGTTTCTTGATTCGAGGAGGTTGTTTGATGAAATCCCTGAGAGGAATATTGTTTCATGGAATGCATTGTTTTCTTGTTATTTGCAGGGAGGTTTTTGCCAGGAGGCTTTAGCTTTGTTTGGTGAGATGGTTTATAGTGGGATGAAACCTAATGAGTTTAGTCTGTCAAGTGTACTGACTGCTGCTTCTGGGTTAGGAGATGGAACTCTTGGAAGGAAAATACATGGATACTTGATAAAACTTGGCCATGAGGCAGAACAGTTCTCTTCTAACGCCCTCGTTGACATGTACACCAAGGTGGGAGATCTCGAAGGTTCTCTTATTGCCTTTCAACAAATGTTGCAGCCTGATATAATTTCCTGGAATGCTATTATTGCAGGTTGTGTACTCCATGAAGATCACGACTTGGCTTTAGAACTATTTGATGACATGAAAATTTCTGGGGTACATCCAAATCTCTTCACGTTGTCAAGTGTTCTTAAGGCGTGTGCAATGACTCAGCTTGTAGACCTGGGTAGGCAGTTGCATTCTTCATTGTTGAAAATGGACTTGAAGGAAGATCTTTATGTAGGCATTGGTCTGATTGACATGTACTTCAAGTGCAGCTCTGTCGAGGATGCACAGAAGGTCTTCAGAACGATGCCAGATAAAGACTTGATTGTATGGAATGCAATGATCTCGGGTCACTCCCAAAACGGAAAAGACAAAGAGGCTCTGATATTGTTATCTGAAATGCACAAAGAGGGAATTGGGTTTAACCAGACAACCTTATCCACAACACTCAAGTCCTCAGCTACCCTACAAGATAAAGTTATTTGTCGACAAATTCATTCCATTGCTATAAAATCGGGCCTTCTGTCTGATGATTATGTTATCAACAGCCTGGTTGATGCTTATGGAAAGAGCAGCTCCGTAGAGGATGCAAGTAAGATTTTCAAAGACTGTCGTCAAACTGCAGATTTGGCATCTTTGACTTCTATGATTACAGCTTATTCACAAAGCGGACAAGGCGAGGAAGCTCTGAAGCTTTACCTGAATATACAACAAACTGGGTTACTGCCTGATCCGTTTGTTTGCAGTTCTCTCTTAAACGCGTGTGCAAATTTGTCAGCGTATGAGCAAGGGAAACAGGTCCATGCTAATGTCCTGAAGCTTGGGTATGCATCTGATATTTTTGCCGGGAACTCGCTTGTGAGTATGTATGCAAAGTGCGGAAGCATTGAGGATGCAACTCGTTGTTTCTCAATGATGAGGGAGAGAGGAATAGTGTCATGGTCAGCCATGATTGGAGGCCTTGCTCAACACGGGCACGGGAAAGAAGCTATATCATTGTTTGATCAAATGCTTAAAGAGGGTATTTCTCCTAATCAAGTAACTCTAGTTAGTGTTCTTTGTGGTTGCAACCATGCAGGTCTAATTGATCAAGCAAAACACTATTTCAATTCAATGCAAGACTTGTATGGGATAAAACCAACACAAGAACACTATGCTTGCATGATTGATCTTCTCGGACGAGCAGGGAAACTAGACGAGGCAATCAAACTAGTAGACACAATGCCGTATGAAGCAAATGCATGCATATGGGGTGCACTTCTTGCTGCAGCAAGAATCCACAAGAATGTCAACCTCGGACAGCGGGCAGCTCGGATGCTCTTCGCCCTAGAGCCAGAAAAATCGGGCACCCATATCCTCCTAGCAAACATCTATGCGTCAGCCGGGATGTGGGACCGTGTTTCTGAGATGAGAAGACTGATGAAGGAAAGCAAAGTGAAGAAAGAGCCCGGAATGAGCTGGATGGAGATGAAGGACAAGGTGTACACATTCCTTGTAGGAGACCGAACACATCCTCGAAGCAACGAGATTTATGCTAAGCTTGAAGAACTCGGGGGCAGGATGAGCAAGGCCGGCTATATTCCGTTGGTGGAGACTGATCTCCACGATGTAGGAAAGGATGAAAAGGAAATCCTACTTTCGCATCACAGCGAAAAGCTTGCTGTGGCTTTTGGACTCATAGCTACTCCTCAGGGAGCACCAATAAGGGTGAAGAAGAACCTCCGGATTTGCCTTGACTGCCATACTGCCTTCAAGTTCATCTGTAAACTTGAGAAGAGGGAGATTATAGTTAGAGATAACCACAGATATCACCATTTTAAAGATGGTTGTTGCTCTTGTGGGGATTATTGGTGAATCATATTCTACTTATAATTCCTCTGCTCTCAGTCTTCTTAATTGTTGAAACCGAACCGAAACTTTTTTTGAGATAGACAAGTTCAGACGGCAATCGTGAACGTCAAATCCACCGTAAAGTTTGTTGCTGCCTTTTGAGCGCCTTTAGCCTCCATCAATAATCTTTATCATACAGTTTGATTTTGGTTCAGTTTTTAAAAAAAACTCTGATAACTCTGTTGTGTCCTAGTAGGGGACGATACAGGTCAGAAATTAATCCATTAACCTATAAAATTTGCATTTTAAATAATAACCGTTCGGAAACATAGGGTTGATAGGGGAGTTACTATCATTTTTTGGTAATTTTAAATTACTTTTTATTATACGATGATTATTTCTATATTTTTTTATTTACCAGAATATTATAAAGACACACAAAAACCGATACATGTTTGATAGAATAAGATTTTTGGATAGTTTTTTTTTTATTGTTTAAACTTTTTTGCTATTTTTCATAGTTCTTAATGATTTTATAAAATAAAAATCTAGTGAAAGGATAAATATTTTATAACATTTTAGAACAAAACAATGATAACAGATTTTTCAATGAACTTTTAAAAAACTACTCAAAGTAATCTATTTAAAAATTAATATATCAAATAATTCATTTGACCGATAAAACGAGATTTGTAATAGTTTAAGTAAAGAAATAAGTGTAATGGACAATAATACGATCAGGAGAGAACAAGTTGCCAATATAAGTTTTAGTGACTAATAAATAATATTATTAAATAGGTTAATGGATAATCAACGCAATGTGCATGTATATAAAATTAGACAACATAATGGGGATATTCCATAATACCTTGCCAATTGACAGGCATAAATAATGTAAATTAATGAACTTATGAAAGTATGGGTTATTATAATATTAGTAATATTCATTCTATAAAATAAAGTTAAGTATAAGCACAAAATATGATATCTGTAGTGAAATTAATGTTATTGTAAATTTTCTTACTTCATATAACTTATAAAATTAAAAAAATCTAAGCTACAACAATTTACATTATCTTCATAAATTGTGTTTGCAAACATCAATAAATGATATCATAAAAGTTGTATGAGAAAATAGAAATAAAGATATAAGATGAATAGGAGATTTGAAGTCGTGTTCGCAAACATTTTTTATTATTATTACTAATTTTAACGTTGATGTTTTAAGAGGAAAAAAAATCCGAAAAAGGACTATAAAAATTTTTTTTGAAAAGTATATGAAAATTTTTTAAAAAAAATGCGGATCTTATCTTAGAAAATTAATTTTAGGAAAAAAAAATAAAAGGAAAAAGATAAAATATAAAAGATATTATGAAAATTGTATTGGAAAATAAAATCAAAGATATAAGATGAATAGTAGATTTTAACTCTTGACCATTTGCACATAATATAGAGTTTTAATTATTATGACAAGCAATCTTTTGTTAAATAGAAGCACTAAAAAAACATATTGTGAGCCCCAAAAAATTAGAGGTCTTGTGTTGTTGGGCCGAATGGAAAATGTTATTGGACGGACCTGGCTATAATAATCCATAAGTTTGTGTTCTCAAACAACCACTAACTACCTTATTCACAAGCTCCATAAACTACTAACTAGGGTTCGTTTAAGCGGCCTTAAACTAGGAGCTTATAAAGTTAATAAAAAAATTTAGGAAGTAGTTGTTCGGAAACATAGGTTTACAGAGATTATGGTAGTTTATTGTACCTTATATTCTTTGCATTTCGTAAGTTACATGGGTAGCTTATTAGATTATATATATATATATAATCCTATAAAAACTAATATTAAATGAAAAGTAAATCCTTTTACGTAATTTTACACATCTGTCAACTACAGTATTTTTCTTTTAAATGCCCATCAAACTTATCCAAAATAAAATTTGTTTAATCAGCTACTAATAAGCTCAAGGTTCTTAAATGGACCTTTACAGGGTTCGTTTGAAAATCACGAAGTTATTGGAGCTGAAGTTAAAACACATCGGTTGTTGAAGTAAGAGTTTATTGGTAGTTGAAATTAGTAGCTGATTGTAGGGTTGGGCAGATTGCGGTTTGGTTGACCGAACCGTAACCAAACCGCAATATGCGGTTTGCGGTTCAAAACCGCATAAACCGATGTCATTAAACGCCCCGTTTCATTTGTTAGCAGCCGTTCGTGTCTCCGTGATAGTTGAAACCCTAAAAGCCAGGGGTGGAGTCAAGGGGGTAACGGGGGGTTGTGCCCATGCTTCCAATAGGATTATTTCTACATAGGCGGATATAATTCATACTCCTCTACTAGCTCATCTGGTAGATAGTGGGAAGGAGGGGCTTGGAGGGCAGGATTTGAGTCTTTGGATCAGGAAAAATGTTCTTTTTATTTTTATTATTACTTAATTCTTAATTAATATAATCAACTTAATATAGTTTTTAATATACTATTTTATCAACCATTAATTAATTTTATTTGACAATTTATTTATAAAACACAACTTTAAAATTAATATACAAAACAAACGTTATTTTTGAATTGTATTTTTTTAAATTAACTTTTAGTTAATCTAAAGTAATCAATACAATAATTCATCAACCACTATCTAATTTATTTGACAATTTATTTATAAAAACAAACTAAATATATAAATTAATTTAACTATCATCTAAATAAAAAATATATATACAACGAAAAACTCTAATTTATAGTAAGAAAACTTTAGTATAATTTTTTATTTAATTTATAGATTTTAGTGTTTGTTTTTTAACATAATATGCAAAATGTCTTATACAAAAATTTTGTGTGCCCCCTTCGAAAATTTTCTGGCTCCGCCACTACTAATTGCCTCAACCATTCCATTTAGCCCCGCACAACGAAGTGAGCGAAGTGGCGAACGCCGCCGAACAACCCTATGTCGGTCTGCCCCTCTCCACTACGACGTGGGAACAACAGTCCGGCTCTCCTTGCCTCCTCGGTCTTCCCAGCTGGCAGCCCTCTCTGGCTATCATAGTCCTTGGTCGTCTACTTCTTCTACTAGGTGAGTTTTCAGTTTTCCTGTGTTGCCTTTTGATTTATGTGTTGCTATTTGATTTTTCGGTAGTTTAATAATCCTCGGTTGTCTGCTACTCTGCTTCCAGCTTCTTCCTCAGCCGTCTACTTCTTCTTCCTCGGTCCAATCAGTCGTCTGCTTCTGTTTCTTCTACAAGGTGAGTTCAAATTTTCAATCACTAGTATTCCGTTTCTTGTGTATTTTTTTTATATATTGGCATGTTGCTATATATTAGAATATGATATATCCGAAATCGGTATCATTATATTGCTTCTATGATAGAAATGGATACCAAACAATAAACATTGTCTCAATGTCTAATTGATTAGATTTAGAATATAAAATTGTCAGATTTGATAGATTGGGTTTTGTAGGGAGATCTAGTCAATAATCAAGCAAAAAGAGACCATACGTATGGTTTTTACTAACTGATTGAGTGATTGGCATGTTGAATACTTGAATGTGATCAATTTAATACAATGAATGTGATCAATTTCTTGTGTATTTTTATATATTGACATTGACTTTGACACTTCATTGATTCTAAATTCTAAATTAATAATACTAAGGTATTACCAATTCATCCATTCATTGAGTCATTCACTTTGACACTTCGTTGAATTTATTGGTAGGTGGTGGATCACTAGATCATGAAGTTAGAGGCTTGTTTTGGTCTTTTTGGATGTTGACACTTTGACACTTCATGTGTTTTGGAGTTTGGAATTTGGTCATTTGGTCTATTTGAATTTTGGGATCATGGATTCATGGACTTGTCACTTGTTTGCTAGTTTGAACTTTGGAATTTGGATGATTGTTGGTTTTATCTTACGATTAGTGCGCTTTGAGTATTGAAATTGGTTGTAACACGTAACACACACGCTTAACGACTCGAAATTGTCGGCAAAAAAGTTTTTTTAAAAACAAGGCCCTAGTCGGTTTATAAAAAATCGCAATTTTACGGTTTGAACCGCAAACCGTAGCCAAACCATAACCGCAAAATGCGGTTTGTGGTCCTGTGGTTTAAACTGCAACTTGCGGTTTAAATGCGGTTTGAACCGCAAACCGTTGCGGTTTGAACCGCAAACCGTTGCGGTTTGAACCGCAACCGAACCGTATATTGCGTTTTGCGGTTCAAATATTTTAGTTTTGCGGTTGCGTTTTTTGCGGTTTTGGGCCGCTACTCAGCCCTAGCTGATTGTACGAGTTTCTTATAAGCATGATAGGTATTTGGGATAATGAAGCTTATTGTAACTAATATATGTATAAAATTGTTTTGAAGGGTTTACTTTTTCATATAGTTTTAATCTTATAAGGTTATATTTGTAAAATATTATACAATAAGCTATCATAGACTCCGTAAACTCATTCTTGCTTTTTTCTTATAGCTTATAAAATGAAAAGAATATCATATACAATAAGCTACCATAATCTTCGTAAACTTGTGTTTCCAAAAGCATACTTTCTTGCTTTTTTCTTCGCTATAAGTTTCATAAACTCCATAAATATCTAAAACAAGGACTCCCAAACGAACCTCTAGACTATTACCTTTTTTTGTTATAAACTTTATAAGTTTGATAATCTTCTGTAACCTAAAAAACACAAGGTTTTCAAATAGACCCTAGTATCCAACAACCACACTTACAATCTTGTCTTGTGAACTAGATTTTCCTAATTAGAGTAAGTTAAACTCTAATACAATCAATAAACCTATGGTTTAAGATTATCTCCTACAAAGATATTTAATTTGCTAGCCGAGAATTTACATATCCATGTTATTTTATAACTCGATGAATTCTTTCAATAGAATATACTCCATGAATCTACTCTTCTTCTTTTTTTATGTTGTTTAGCTTGAGGACTGTCTACCAGAGCATGAGGAGGGTGCATTTACTTTTATTGATTTGGGACTCCGTGAATCAATCGAGGATACTGTGGTTTGTGAGGGTCCTTTTTTTGGCGATCTTCAGTGGCGACTTGCTTCTTTGTTGATTCGGTGTGAAAGCCTTGAGTTATACTCAGCTATGGAGACTTCTTCTTTTGCTTTTGTAGCCTCTAGAGCTCAGTCTTGGGCCTTTCAAGACCACATTTTGAGAGACAATGGAGTTGTTGATATGGGCTTTGAGTTTTTTTGGAGCTTTGGACAATCTTCAAGCTTCTATTCCTAGTTTTGATCTTTCTGGTTTTACTTTCAAGAGCACCATCCCCCTAAAACACAACATGCTTTGGCGAGTTCTCTTTTTGGTAAGACAATATAGGCAATGAAAGCATCTTTTAATTTGACCCCTAGACAAAGAGCGGTTTTTCCGTGTCTACAGGCAACGAATAGCCAAGATTTCCTTCTTGTCATACCTATTGATGAACTTGGACAATGTATGTCTACCGTTGAGTATCGCACGATCCTTAACCATCGCCTTATGATTCCTTTGTTCCCGCCAGGTGTGTTTCCTTCTTGCCATACCTATTGATGAACTTGGACAATGTATGTCTTCCGTTGAGTATCGCACGATCCTTAACCATCGCCTTATGATTCCTTTGTTTGCGTCTGATGTGTTTTGTCCTATGCCTAATTGTGGGAGGGCTTTGGATGGTTTTGGGGATCGTGCGGTTCATTATAAAGAACTACTCGGCTTCAAATATAGGCACGATATGGTCGTGATATTTTATGTGACGTGTTTCAGAGAGCTGAGATTTCAGCCAAGAAAGAGGCGCGTGTATCCTTCTTGACTGATCGGCGTGAAGGAAGGTCTACGTTGAGGCTCGTAGATGTGTTAGTGTTTGGATGGGTGGGTGGAAAACATGCTTGTATTGATTTGAAAAGAGTCTCTCCTTTAGTTGGTTTGGGTAGTGGGCCTTTTATATTGGGTAAGGTGGCCCTCAACGCGGCCTCTATAAAGGTGGCTAAGCATGAAAGGGCTTGTCTTGAAAATTAGCATGTGTTTCTTCCGTTCACATTTGATACGTTTGGTTTTCTTGCTCCCGATGCCTTCGATACTTTCAAGAGGGTGCAACGAGTCATGCATGGTAATGTTGTGCCGTGCCACCTAGGTCTTCATATGTAGTGTTTAGGAGGATCAGCTTTGCTATTCAGAAAGGGTTGGCGGCACAACTTGTTGTCCGCCTAATTTCTAACTCGATTTAATTTTCCCAAACTTTTAAATATAGTAATATACTCCATAGTTTACAGTGCAATGTCTTTCCTACGAAGTTATAAGTTATAATATAAGGAAACACCAATAGTAAATCAGTCCAATTATCTTTAAAAAGAACTACATGAAAAGTTGTATATTAATGCGTAGACCGGTTCGGCTAGAGCTGTAATAACCGAAAATTTCTTATCTCGAAAACCGACTCGAGTTGTCGGTTTTGTCGATGCAATCAAACAAAAATCGGGTTTTTGGATCATGGACCTTCACTTCTCTCCGTGTTTTTTTTATATCCTAACGACCCATTTCGTTGTGTTATTTCCAACCCATTTCTCGTTCCTTCTCTTCTTGGCGGGTGAGCAAGGAAACAAGTCCAACTAGCCCTTTTTCCCTTACTCCGGTTCAACATCACCATCGGCCCACTCCCATTCTTTCCTTCCTTCTTGCCTTAGGCCCGCAACGACATAGATCATCCTTCTTCTTCTCTCTCGTATCTCCTTCTCCCTATCAACACTATCATTGTGGGGTTTTCAACAACTTCAACAAACCGAATATATCAACCATCATCATTATTTACTTCTCTCGACCTAGCCGGCGTCTACAGTTGAACGAATCCACGACTACTAGTGGACCGCAACAACTTCTTCGTCCTTCCTTCCTCTTGACTGCTTCTTCTTCCTCGGACGTTGAACCGGGTGGTCTAAAGCCAAGAGAGCTTATAACATGATTTATCGACTTGTTTTTGTCATGCATTTAGGTAGATTTCCCCTTCCCGCATGCATGTTTTAGCCTTAGTTTGTGCCATTTATGCTTGTTCAGTTCTACTTTGCAAGAATAAATGTCTACACACACTACTTGTGGCTTTGTAGGTGATTTGGCACATTATGGATCTAAAACGACGTATTTGATCAAGCCTCGAAGTGGATGCATTGGAGCAAGCATATGTGCACGGGGAAGGGCTATGAATCAAGCTAAAGGCATGAAGGAACGACGAAGAGCCAATCTCGGCCGAGATCATCCATCCTAGACCGAGATTAGGAGGCTTCAGACCGAGATCATGCACTTCGGTCGAGTTGGGAGCTACTGTTGTAAAATCTCGGCCTTGATCTCGGTCGATTTGACCGAGATGCCCATGACGCTGAAGTACGAAGTCAAAATCTCGGCCCCGACCGTGACCATCTCGGCCGAGATCCAGACCAAGATTCTTCCCTGAGCGTTATATTTTATTTACGGGTTGTTTCCTTTTAGGCCCAATGTATTTTAGCTAGGTTTTGTGTATAAAAAGAAGTCTTGAATTCATTCCAAGGTGTGTTGGGATTCGCCCAGAGTTAGCCCTGGAGAGGGGAGCCGTCTCTTACCCTGCCCTTCTTCTTCACCACTTTTCTTCGCAATTTAGTTAGTTTAGATTAAATTTGGAGACTTTTGCATTCGGATTTGTTTGGAGACATTGTTGAAATCAAGATTTCATTGAAGTTGAGTTCTTTATTTCCCTTTTATCATTTAGTTGCTGATTTTGATATGATTGTTATTGGCTAGAACTTTGTGGTTCCAAGGTTGATAGATATTTGTTTATGCTTTGGATTATGATGGATTAGATTGCGCTTAGAATTGACTTTGAATAGCTGTGAAATCCTAATGGTTAGCTTGGACTTGAATCTAGTTTAGAACCTTCTAAACTAGCAACCTAAGTTAGGATTGAGACCTACCCGGTGATATACCATCTTAGATACATAAGTGACTAACCATAGGTAATAAAGGTGAAACCTTTATTGGTTTGAATGTGCCTGATTTCTCTCTAAGTTGGGTAATTCCTGAGACTTACCCGATAAATGGTTACTTGATCCTTAGTTAGATAATTTGGTTTGTAGTGAATTTCCGCTCTCTTTACCTTGAGACTTACCCGGTAATAGGTAGTTAGGATTGGAACTAGATGATCTTGAGACTTACCCGGTAATAGATCATCAGCCTAGAAAAGTTCATCCCTGTTGTTTTTCTACCATATATCTCTATGAGTCGTCCTTAGTCCATATGCCATAAACAATGACTTTGAACCCTTGGAATCCATTTTCTTTCTTTTAATTTGATTATCTTTTCTTTGTTTTGCTTTTATAAAACTGTTTTCGATCGAAGGTGATATCCGACTGCGAATGACCAAATTCGCCAAAAATATTTGATTCTCTTTCCCTTATCTTTTCCAACCTCCTTCTTGACCTACATCTATCCTATCTTTAATCATTGTTGCAGATTAGACTACCCAGTCTTCGTGTTCGACCTTGAAATACTTGTCCTACCTCGTACGATCCATACACTGTGGATTCGTTGCTATTTAGGGAAATTATTACAGGTTATAAATATAAAACTATCCCTCTCTTGTTTTGTCAACCTTTGAGTTTCTGTCACTATTGACACGGATTCTTAGGGTGCAAAACCAGCGAACAAGAGCCAAGCTCGGACTCGTTCTTTCGAGTCTGCATCGAGCGAACCCTTTCCTTCCCTACTTTCGGTCCTCGGCAGGAGTAGTAAAGTGGTAAGTCTTCACCCTCTTTCTCTCTTTCCTCCCTACCTGTTTCTGGACAAGTTTTGGCTCACCATTCTCTTCTTCGTGCTTGTTCCGGTCAAATCAGGGGCCAATAGGTGTCTCGCCCAATCGTACCAACTTTTTGGAGTTGCAGCGGCATCGGAGTTGCAACCACCAGGCAAAAGCGGACCAACAAACTTTCCTCTTCTCCAGATCCTGCACAGACTGGAACCAAAGTGAGCTTATGTCCTTCTCCTTCCTTACTTTCTTATTCCTCATGTGATACTCGTGCACAGGACATAAGTTCCAGTAAGTTTTTTGCTTCCTATGAGTATCGAACAATCAACTAGTGAGTTGTGCCTATTACTAGAACTTGCTTCTCAAGAGATTCAAACCTTGGATGTAGTGATATTGTGTAGATTTTTTGAAAATCTATTTAGAATAGTCATCTTTGGGATCATATTTTGATACCTTAAACACATCTTTTACCGTTGAATTTTTTATATGTTATAGATGGTATGTGGTTTATTGTGTTAAATTTTGGGAAGATCTAATGGTTAGATTTAGAGTTATAAGCTTACAAAATTGGTACAAAACTCAGTTTTAGAAACTTTAAGAAAATTGGCTAAGTGTTGGAATAAGGACTTGGGTTGGCAACTTTGGATGTTTGTGTGAATCTTATGATTAGTTGTTTAAGGTTTTTGACTTAGGTTGTAGGTTTGATTAAACCCTCAATCCGATATGGATATGTTAGTGTTGTGATATGTTGTTGGATCATAGTGAGGGTCTTAGACCCGTTTTGGACCTTTTTGAAATTTTAGGAAAAATAGGGACATTTTGGTAATATTCATAAAAGTTAGATTTTCTTATTCTTTCTTTACAAGAATCTCATAGATAGTCTATAAATCTTCTAGAAGCTTCATAATTATGGAATTGTGTTGTTAACACGTTTTCCATCTTGATCAGGTTGTTGAGATCGTATACCTGTGGATCGAGGGCCCGGGTGGATTATTACCTTTGGGAGTCGGATATTGAATCAGTTCAGGTAAGTTCTATGGACTTACTTAGCTAGTTTTTCGTAATATTGGTGTGTGTTATTTTAGTGGTGTATGATTGGTGGTTAATAATTATAACTTTAGTAGGATGACTGAATTTTCAATATTGACCCAAGTGTATGCAAACGGGTCGTGACAACACTGCCCAACTCTGACATGAGCATGGGAGGTTCTCTGCGACCAGTTCACTTAGGTATATGGCCATATGCATTAGTACCACTCTTGATGGTTAAAGGGAACGAAGGCGAGCGTTGGGAACCCCTCGCGCCACACATTAATATGATATAGTGTGAATCGCCTAATCAAAATATAACAATCGGGATATGTGTGAAATCATGATGTTGTGTTTAATTACCGCTTTGATGTGTGTTTGTGCTGGAATAAGGTTAACTAATATTAGAATTGCTAGCTATCGGCTTTTTACCTTCATGTTGTAGATACTTTGTAGGGTAGAACAGTTGTGGAGTGAGTTGGAGTAGCGTGGTCAGCCGAGTTTTCCGTACTTGTTAGGTTGAGACTATGATTTTTCTTTTCTGACAAAATCCTGTGCGGCTATGCCTTTACAAATTTTAAATTATATTTTTATGATTGGTTGTTCCTTTTTATTTCCTTCTTTTAACATGACTATTTCGTATGCATAAATGTTATTCGGTTTTCTTTTATTTATGTATTGTTGAAAGATCCGGTAAACTTGTTGTCAAATTAGGGTCGGTACTCATTGTGAGTCTTAATTCATGACATTCTAGTTCTTAGAATTTGGGGTATTAAAGGAACGTGTGACACGATACAAGACAACATAGAAGAGAGAAATTTTGGTTGGAGAAAAATTGCACATAGTTTGATAAAATATAAATATTTTAATAAAAAAATTAAATTGTTATTATTGGCTTTATATATATTTAAAAAAACTAATTATGAAAATACCGTTTGAAATTAAATCAGCAAATTTTAAAGCACTTTTATTAATTTCTTAATTTAATTTACATTAGAAATATTGAAAAGGAAAGTCATCCCGGGTGTATAGCGATATAGCAATCTCGTACAGGACAAATCAACATGTATCACACAAAACATACACACCTAAGCAACGAATCAGGAAAGATCCAACGGCCGCGATTCCATATTTATACCTTGATTGGTACATCTCACCGCACGTAATGCTGCCTTACAATCCGGACAAACCTCCTTCAAATCTTCAATGCCACGTAGCAAGTGTGAACAAGGGTAATTATGTCATTACATTGAAGGGGAAGGCTCCCCTATATCCAGTCAAATCCTTCGCTGACTGGGCCCCACTTATCTCTCCCACCTCTCTCTTGCGTGTGAATCAACTCTCCGGTTCCCCACACATTATTTCATGCTATATAACTCACTCCTGCCGTCCTTGCCTTCTGCCCCCAACTCTCCAACAACTTTTCCATTTCTCCTTTTTCTCATAAATAGACGACGACGTTTCGTCTCCAATGGCACCCAAGCATAAGGCTGCCGGAGTTTTAACCGACGTTGCTTTGAGCTTGAACAGGGAACATCATTTTAGAGGTGTGAGGAAGAGGCCGTGGGGCCGCTATGCGGCTGAGATCAGAGATCCGGCTAAGAAGAGCCGTGTTTGGCTCGGTACCTTTGATACCGCCGAAGAAGCCGCTCGTGCCTACGACACCGCCGCTCGACAGTTCCGTGGTTCCAAGGCCAAGACTAACTTTCCTCCGCCACCGACCACGACTAATACCGTTGCCGGAAACCAAAACATTGCTGTTTCTCAGAGCCCTAGCCAGACCAGTACCGTGGAGTCGTCAAGCCGTGAGAAGCTTTCTCCAGCGGATTCTCCTTCACAGCCGCCGCATCTCAACCTCGGCGGCCTTAGGATTCCTTTCCACGCAACTCAGGTGGGTGAGGCCCCGTCAGTTATCGGAGGAATCACCACCGGCTTTTCTCCAGCCGTTGGATACTTCCTTCTTCTCGATCCGGTTTCACGGCAGGGATTCGTCGGCAATCCATATACTCCTCAACATCTCCTTCCCACGCACCACTACCAACAACTGCAAGCCATTCCTAAACTACACGCGCCGCTCTCAACTGGAGCTCAAAGCGAGTCTGCCTCATCGTCTATCGTGGACCTGAACGGTCCAGATTTAAACAGCGCCCCAGCAGTCCTAGATTTTGATCTGAACGAACTACCGCCTTCAGATCTCGCCTGATCTAGATCGACCTTTTTCTTATAATGTAGGTCGTGATTCCTGGCCGCCGGAGGTGTTTATTCCTCTAAACATCCGCGATTTAATTAGGAGGAAATGTTAGAATTGAAGAGGAATGATCGGTTTCAGAAATATGTTTCAAATCTATGCGATCTATGTAAATAGCTCTCTATTTTCCTTTTTATTACATATGCATTTTGCGACTCTCGATTATGATGGAGAGATGTTCAAATTTTGTTTCCAAGCTTCCTTGTTATCTCCGGTTTCCGATGCCGGCTAATCAAATTCTGACTCCGAAAGACATAACGATCCAATATTAGCGGCTCGGATTGATGAATCAATTTATTACAAGAAGAGAAAATCTAGGTCGAAGAAGAAGGATTGATCGTTGAATATTCAGCGTGGAGTTGGGAAAGTGGGGAGTGGGTGGGCGTGGGCACTGAGGAGGAATTCTCAAAGTGTTGCCATCTGTCGTTGCTTTGGTTTGCACCCTTTCGAAGGGTTTCTTGTCAGCGTATGGGCGTGTTGCGCTGCGGGGGATATGCTTTCTTCTTTATTGTCAATTATTATTTTTTCCAAATAATTATAAATAGTTGCCATATAATGGGGTATCCTTTCAGCCAAAACATGCTCCTTTTTTGTCAATTTGTAGTCTATCATTCGTATTACCATTCTTTCAAAATGATGCCCACCACTAATTTTTTTCGGGCAACCAAATTTATATATAGTGAATCAAAATTTTTAAATATTCTTTGTGCAGGAGAATATATATTCTTTATCTCTAAGTTCTCACTCTAATGAAAATTGAGCATAAATTTTGGGTTTGAAACCCAAACTTACAAAATTTATATCAGATTATAAAAACTTCCTCATTCCGTAAATAAAGAAAGCTTACCTAGCTCATTTAATTGTACATTTCTCAAATATTAATTTTAAATAAAAATTAGTTTATTTTTTTTAATTTACATTAATTTTAATAAATTTAATCATTTCAAACATCTATCAAACTTATTAAAAAAATATTTAACTAAGACTTTAAAATTGATGACTAATAAGATGAAGGATAGTTATCACTTGCAAGAGGAGGGGTAGTATTTTAAGAAGAAAAAAAAACATTATCTCCATAATCGCCTATGATAATGTGTTGCTAGATTAAAATTTGCTTCTTCTAAAATTCCATCCATCATCACCCTTTATTTTCATCTCTATAATTTTAACTTACCAAACACTAAAACAAGGAAATAAAAATATTTTCAAATATTATAATCTTATTACATCTTTATTTCTTCAACCAAACGGATCCTATATATTTGATGTGTAATTGTGTATGGGCTAGTGGCCAGTGGATATATATATATATATAATTGATTGGATAAACGCTGCGCAGGAAGAAATCGGCAGGAGCAAGGTGACGTGGTAGGAGAGAGTGGGTCCCACATGGATGCGAATTGTGGGCCAAGGAAAGCGCGGCTGCCGCTTAAGGTGGTCCCTTGACTCCTCACTTCTTACTTTTTCTCCTACTAACACTTAAAATATTCTACCAAAAAAACCTCAGTCTGATAGGTTTGTTTACTGTTAATTTACGCTAGATTTTGACTCATTGCTTTCTAGTTTCTACGACTAAGAATATCTTCGTTCCAAAATTAGAAATGAGTTTCTTATCTAATTTTTTTATTACTCTTTATCTATAATATTAGTTAAAGAACTCATCTCCTCCATCTCAAAATTCATTAAAATTTCTTTAATTAATTTTATTTTATAAAACTTTAACAAAACACCTATTATTTTCCTACATTTAGACAAAAGTAACAAAAACAAATATGATTTTACTCTTCATTTACGTGAGTTGGGCAGAATCCTGTCAGATTTCATTTCTTCTTCAAGAAACTTCTCTCCACTCATTACCTCTATTCCCTCACCCATTCTGACATTTATTTTTAATTTTACAAATTTAAATACGGGAAGAAACTCACAGTATCTGGGAAGCAGATGCTCTAGAAAGCTTCATTATTGCTCCGTCATTTTCCGATTGAATATAAGAAATCGATGAAATTGAATAAGAATTTTAAGGAGATTATAAAATTTGTTTAGATGTCTAATAATGCTTAGATATAGAAATTAGTACACAAATTTTACTCCATTTCGATTTTGACGGAATTTCATCCAAAAACAACAATTTTGTTTTGAACTCGTCCCGTCAAAAGTGTTTGAGACGGAATACATGCTTTAATTTCTTCATCCGATACGTCTCGTCTCATCCCGGATATAAAAAAGTTTAAAATGCAGACTCAAATTGGACAATAACCAATGATCCAATTTCATTTTGAATTTATTATGATTTGAACTTTTATTTATATGCTTAACGAAAGTTATTTATATTTTGAGAAAATTATGTGATACGTTATTATAAATTATAGAAAAAATTAATATCTTTTGTTTTAATTCCGCCTCAAAATCTACTTGTACATGAACAAAAAGTCCCTATAAAACTTCCCGACCCATTCATAATAGTCGGAATGGAGATGAACTCTATCTTGTTCGTGCCCACCCTATAAAATAGATTGTATGGGACTATGGGTGTTAGTTTATAGAGATTGAAATTTTATTTGGAGCTGTTAGAGCATATTTTTTAAACTTAATGCAACACGTACAATTACTTTTCTATATTTAATTTGTATTCTTGGTTTTTTTTGGTAGAAAAGAGAGGGAACCTCTCCGCGCTTAAAGCGTTTATATTAGAAGACTACGTACGAGAAAACCGAGGGAAACTGAGCCCCTACAAAAGCAAAGAGTGAAGGCAAAAGGGAGGGGTGTCAAACACATGCACCCAAGGTCCAAAGGTAGGCAAAATTGGCAAGCGAATCCGCCACCTTATTACCTTTTCGAAACACATGGCCGCCAGTTTCGGATAAGGAAGCCTTGACATTGAAAAACCAGGCTAGAGAGCGGATGCGAGGGGTTCACACCGCTGTCAATAAGTTGCAAGACAAGTCTAGAGTCGCTTTCCACTTGGATCCGTCGATAACGGGCATCCCATGCAATCTGTAAACCTTGAGTCAAGCCCCACAACTCAGCTTCAGGAGCCGTCG
Source organism: Fagopyrum tataricum (assembly GCA_002319775.1). Classification (NCBI taxonomy): domain Eukaryota; kingdom Viridiplantae; phylum Streptophyta; class Magnoliopsida; order Caryophyllales; family Polygonaceae; genus Fagopyrum; species Fagopyrum tataricum. Next base: position 6,704,625 of record CM008279.1, on the reverse strand, counting down.
CTAAACCAATATTAATGCCAAAACCAACCAGCCACTCTCACCGACTATCCTAATCAATCCTCCCTCTGTTGCACGTCCCTCAGATCGCGAGACGCACCATCCGTGTTAAGTTTTACTTATCCAGTACGTGGCTTGATCCATTTAACGAGGTGTTCTACTTTGGGGGGGGGGGGGGGGGGGTAGCACCTCCATCTTACACTTCACCTTAAAGGCCTCAATAGTCTCTTAATAACGTGTCCAAACTAATGAAGGCTTACTCCACTCTTCATCGCCTCCATTAAAAACTCTTTGATTTTGCCACTTCTGTTCGCTGATTTTAAACCCCTATAAATCTTTATCAATAATGATAAAGACCTATAAGTTAGTAAAACAAGGAAGGGATAGTTTTATATTTATAACCTATAAATAATTTCCTAAACAGCAACGAACCCACAGTGTATGGATCAATCACAGTAAATGTAAGTATTCCAGGGTCGATCTCAGGGACTGGGAGGATTAATATGCAACGGTGATTAAATATAGAATAGATCTCAATTAAAGACAGAAGGTTGGAAAAGATAAGGGAAAGAAATCAAAAAGGTTTTGAAGAGGTTTTGAAGGACTCGCAATCAATTGTCAGTTATTGATTGAAAGTCAAAACAAACAAATAAAAAGGAAACAAAGATAATCAAGTTAAAGGAAAGAAAATAGATTCCAAGGGTTCAAGATCATTGTTTATACATATAGATTCAGGAAGACTCACAAAGATATATGGTAGAAAAGCAACAGGGATGAACGTTTCTAGGCTGACAGTCTATTACCGGGTAAGTCTCAAGACTATCTAGTTCCAAACCAACTACCTATTACCGGGTAAGTCTCAAGGTAGAGAGGTAGGAAATTCTAAACAAACCATACTACAAACTAAGGGAAAGGTAAACCATTACCGGGTAAGTCTCATGTATTACCCTACTTAGGAAGGAATCTAAGCACATTCAACCAATAAAGGATAAACCTTTATTACCTATGATCAGTCTCTCATGTATCTATGAAGGAATATCACCGGGTAAGTTTCAATTCCAACTTAGGTTACTAGCTAGAAGGATTCTAACTAGGTTCAAGAACAAGCCAACCATTAGGATTTCTAGCAAGTCAAAGCCAAAACATAAAGCACAACATTCCATCATAATCAAAGGCATAAACAAATCCCTGTCAACCTTGGAACCACAAAGTTCTAGCCAATAACAATCATATCAAAAGACAAATAAAGAAATAACAAAATGTAAAGAAAGAACTACTCAACTTCAATAACTGGAAATCTTCAATTGTATTAAATCTTCAATCAACAATGTCTTCCAAACAAAACTTAATGTAAACTAATGAAGAACAATGGTGGAGAAGAGGGGAAAGGAAGGGAGGCGGCTCCCCCTATGGGGTAACCTAACCCTAAAAGAAACGGACTAATTCGGACCCTTAGAAATAACCTAGAGCTTCCCTTTTATAGGCAACAATCTTCCAAAGGATGGGCTGGGCCAAAACTGATCCAAAAATAAAATAAAATCGCCGAACAGAAAATCTCGGGCAAAAATCTCGGTTAAAATAAATCTCGGTCAAAAATCTCGGCCGAGATCGGGACCGAGATTTCACAACAGAAACTTTCCAACTCGACCGAAATTATGCATCTCGGACCGAGATCAATGGATCTCGGTCTGGTCAGACCGAGATCAAGGCCGAGATGCCATCCCTTCGTTTCTTCGTGTCTTTAGCTCGATTCCTAGCCCTTTCCCGTGCACGTACGCTCGCTCCAATGCGTCCACTTCGAGGATTGATCCTCAAATACGTCGTTTTAGCTCCAAAATGTGCCAAATCACCTACAAAACCACAAATAGTGTGTGTAGACATCTATTCTTGCAAAGTAGAGCTAAACAAGCATAAATGGCACAAACTAAGGCTAAAACATGAATGCGAAAAGGGGAAATCTAACTAAATGCATGAGTGTAACAGGTCGATAAATCATGTTAAGAAAATACCCCATACTTATCCTTGCTTGTCCTCAAGCAAGTAGTAAATCTAAGATAAGATAACATGAATTATCTATGCAAAACAAAAACAAAAACGCGAAGTGCTTCTAATTATGATCACCCTCAATAGTGCAAGTTTCATAGATAAAGATATATTTCAATTAAGATCAAATGAAATAGGCATAGAAAGGATAATCATACTTTACAAGAATTTCACATTCATCATCAAAACTACTAATATCTAATATAATTGAGAAATTCAAGTCTAAGTCTACCAAGTCAAATACATGTATACATAGATCAAATGGACTTAGCAAATAAAGGCCAAGAAACTGATAAAGGTAGGATGTTATTTAGGTCATGTGGTGCTAATCAGGGAAGAAGAAACAACACACTTCATCTTTTCAACTCAACATTCACCACCCTTGCATAATCTGCAGATTTTCTTTCTTTTCTTTTCTTTTCTTTCTTTTTCCTAAGTGAAAGGCATTGGTGCACAGTAGCCGAAACCTTGGTGTTCAGTTTCCTTCACGTACCTCACACCAAAATGCACATACCAAATCAACTCTAAGGGAATGTTTTTAAAACTAATCAGACTTTGGCAAGGCACAAACACCCGGCTATGTGAATGGTACCGAGTTACTCATCTTTCATAGCCAACAATCCCTTACAAGCTTTTCTTTTCTTTTTCACATCACATTTCACATCCTTCAAACTTCTTCAAACAATTCACAACACAACATTTTCAGCACACACCTTTAAACTAAACATTCCTAATTCCCGGATAGGAGACAATGGATTTCATGTTTGAGGGGTTAAGCATGATAAAGATAGAAGAAGAATGAAGTCGAATTGCATAAATCATCCCTATGCAATGTATAAGAACTTATCATGAAGCTTCAACTATCCAAACTCAATTCAACTAGACAAGGTAATTTTCATAATTCACATAAAATTCAAGCAAAGTATTCAAATCCCATATATGTCATAAAACAAATTGAGCTCAAAAGTAATAATCAAAGGCTAATTCACAAGCACAATATCATCATAGGGGTCATGTCATTCCTAAAAGCACAATTTTTTTATATATATATGCATGCTAAAAGGAAATGTGTAACAAGAAAAGAAACATGCTAAAAGATTGCGGGTATCCCACCCCATACTTAAAACTCACATTGTCCTCAATGTGAAAAATAAATAGAAGTGAAAAAGAATACTCACAATGTAAAAATCAGTGATATGGCACATTTAAATGAAAGTGGTAGTGGAAACAAGCGGTTGTGCAATCTCCTTCAAGCAACTATTCTTCATTACCTAAAAACCTGAAAAGACAAAAGAAACAAAACGCGCAGAAACGCAAAAGCAAAAAGAAAAAACAAAAACAAAAGCAAGAAAGGGAAAAACTCATACCTCGGGTTGCCTCCCGAGAAGCGAGAAGCGCTTGATTTAAGGTCTCTAGCCGGACCCAATTCCGTGGTTGTGTTGGCTCACATCAAAAACCTTGGACTGCTCATCCAGTCCTTTCAACCACTCTTCACATGACCCATAGAATTTCTTCTTGAAGACTCTCTTCATGTCCTGATGAAAGGTAGTAGCTCTCCCAAACACTTGTGGATGGTATGGAATAGTAACCTTGTGGGTTACCCCATACTTAAATGATAGCTTCTTTAGATGAGGGAGAAGCTTCAATCTAACCTTGGGAGGTTCCCGTGGAACTTTCCTCCAGCCTTCAGGTGCATCCCGAGCAAGATTGGAGACTTCGAGACAGCTTTCTGAGGATCTCGGGCAGCTCTGGATGAAATCTCGGCCGAGATTGGTACATGGGAGGCCGAGATTTTTCTTCTGTAATGGAATCTCGGCCGAGATGGATGTGATCTCGGGCCGAGATTCAACTTTCTGCTCTGGGATCTCGGTCGAGATAGGTGTGATCTTTGGTCTTCGTCCTCGACTTCGGCTTCGATGGGAATGACACTCAATTCTTCAATTTCCTTATTGCACACGTCCTCCGGTCGAACCTCTTTCCATGGAGCTAACATTTCATCAAGCCTGTCGAATGACTCAATCATTTTGTTGAACATTGATTCAATTCGTTCATCAGGGGATTGCTGCTGGTGTTTTAATTGAGGTTGTGGGGACGTGAGATTTTCTCCAAAAGGATTGTAAATGTAATCCCCACGATACCTCCAAGAGCAAAACTCGTTATTCCATGCCATCTTGTACCTGGAGAATGCAAAGACAGAAAGAAAACGAGATCAAAAGTAACAAGAAAGACCTAAACTATAAATAATCAAAAACAACAAATTAAACTTTCTCAGTCCCCGGCAACGGCGCCAAAAACTTGTTCGCTGATTTTACACTCCTATAAACCTTTATCAATAATGATAAAGACCTATAAGTTAGTAAAACAAGGAAAGGATAGTTTTATATTTATAACCTGTAAATAATTCCTTAAACAACAACGAACCCACAGTGTATGGATCAATCACAATAAAGGTAAGTATTCCAGGGTCGATCTCAAGGACCGGGAGGATTAATATGCAGCGATGATTAAATATAGAATAGATCTCAATTAAAGACAGAAGGTTGGAAAAGATAAGGGAAAGAAATCAAAAAGGTTTTGAAGAGGTTTTTAAGGACTCGCAATCAATTGTCACTTATTGATTGAAAGTCAAAACAAACAAATAAAAAGGAAACAAAGATAATCAAGTTAAAGGAAAGAAAATGGATTCCAAGGGTTCAAGATCATTGTTTATACATATAGATAGACTCATAAAGATATATGGTAGAAAAGCAACAGGGATGAACGTTTCTAGGCTGACAGTCTATTACCGGGTAAGTCTCAAGACTATCTAGTTTCAAACCAACTACCTATTACCGGGTAAGTCTCAAGTATTACCCTACTTAGCAAGGAATCTAAGCACATTCAACCAATAAAGGATAAACCTTTATTACCTATGATCAGTCTCTCATGTATATATGAAGGAATATCACAGGGTAAGTCTCAATTCCAACTTAGGTTACTAGCTAGAAGGATTCTAACTAGGTTCAAGAACAAGTCAACCATTAGGATTTCTAGCAAGTCAAAGCCAAAACATAAAGCACAACATTCCATCATAATCAAAGGCATAAACAAATCCCTGTTAACCTTGGAACCACAAGGTTCTAGCCAATAACAATCATATCAAAAGACAAATAAAGAAATAACAAAATGGAAAGAAAGAACTACTCAACTTCAATAACTGGAAACCTTCAATTGTATTAAATCTTCAATCAACAATGTCTTCCAAACAAAACTCAATGTGAAAGTCTGAAACTTTAATGTAAACTAATGAAGAACAATGGTGGAGAAGAGGGGAAAGGAAGGGAGGCGGCTCCCCCCTATGGGGTAACCTAACCCTAAAAGAAACGGACTAATTCGGACCCTTAAAAATAACCTAGAGCTTCCCTTTTATAGGCAACAATCTTCCAAAGGATGGTCTGGGCCAAAACTGATCCAAAAATAAAATAAAATAGCCGAACAAAAAATCTCGGTCAAAAAAATCTCGGTCAAAAATCTCGGCCGAGATCGGGACCGAGATTTCACAACAGAAACTTTCCAACTCGACCGAAATTATGCATCTCGGACCGAGATCAGGCTATTTCGGCCCGAGATCAAGGGATCTCGGCCGAGATCAGGCCAATCTCGGTCTGGTCAGACCGAGATCAAGGCCGAGATGCCATCCCTTCGTTCCTTCGTGTCTTTAGCTTGATTCCTATCCCTTTCCCGTGCACGTACGCTCGCTCCAATGCGTTCACTTCGAGGCTTGATCCTCAAATACGTCGTTTTAGCTCCAAAATGTGCCAAATCACCTACAAAACCACAAATAGTGTGTGTAGACATCTATTCTTGCAAAGTAGAACTAAACAAGCATAAATGGCACAAACTAAGGCTAAAACATGAATGCGAAAAGGGGAAATCTAACTAAATGTATGAGTGTAACAGGTCGATAAATCATGTTAACAACTTCCATAACCACCAAAGTCCCACACTAAACAAAACGTTCCAATACACTTCCGAATCATTAGTTTGTTTAATGCTCAAATTGGTGAACATCCAATCACTCCACTCTAGGTGGAAGAAAGAATGTTGGAAGTTAGGAGGGATGACAACATCCCAAACCTTACGTACATTCTTGCAATCCATGAACAAATGCAAAAGGGATTCCTCATGATTTGGACACGAAAGGCAGATACCATTCTCTGCTAGATGTCTCCTTACCCTTTCTTTATTAGTCAAAGTAACCTCCCAACATAAGAACCAAATGAATACTTGATCCGTTCTTGAACTTTCAGTTTTCACACAAGATCAAACAAACCCTCTCTTACCCTTTACATTCATACTAGTACCCGAAATCAGTCGATAAGTTGAGGCCGTAGAAAATTCGCCTTTACTGTCTCCAATCCACTGAATGTAATCCTCCACTTGCGAATCCACATTGACACTAGTAGTAGAGAGTTTAAGCAAAGTTGAGTTTGAAATCCTACAACTCAAATAATTCTAGTCCCATCCATTTGAGGCGGTCTAGAGGTCGCGCACACGAACATACAGCTCCACCTGGGAAAGAACCATATGACATGAACTAGCAAGAGGTTCTCCATCAAGCCATTTGTCACTCCAAAAACGGGCAAGAGTACCACTATGTACCTTCCACCCAATATGGGGAGCAATTACGGAGTTATAAGTGAACATGATTTATCGACCTGTTTTACTCATGCATTTAGTTAGATTTCCCCTTTCCGCATTCATGTTTTAGCCTTAGTTTGTGTCATTTATGCTTGTTTAGTTCTACTTTGCAAGAATAGATGTCTACACACACTATTTGTGACTTTGTAGGTGATTTGACACATTTTGGAGCTAAAACGACGTTTTTGAGGATCAAGCCTCGAAGTGGATGCATTGGAACGAGGGTACGTGCACGGGAAAGGGCTAGGAATCAAGCTAAAGACATGGAAGGAACGACTAAAGATCATCTTGGTCGAGATCCAGCCCGAGATTTCTTCATTTAGCATTATATTTTATTTGCGGGCTTTTTCCCTTAGAATTATATTTTATTTGCGGGTTTTTTCCTTTTAGGCCCAATGTCTTTTTAGCTAGATTTTTATTATAAAAGGAAGTCTTGGATTTATTCCAAGGTGTGCTGGGAGTCGCCCAGAGTTAACACTAGAGGGGGGAGCCGTCTCCTTTCCCTTCCCTTCTTCTTCTCCATTGTTATTCATTAGTTTAGATTAAAGTTTCAGACTTTTATATTGAGTTTTGTTGGAAATACATTGTTGATTCGAGATTTGAGAAGATTGAAGGTTTTCGGGCATTGAAGTTGAGTAGTTTTTTTCTCTCCCTTTTTGTTATTTATTTATTTGTCTTTCTTTGATATGATTGTTATTGGCTAAAACCTTGTGGTTCCAAGGTTGACAGGGATTTGTTTATGCCTTTAATTATGATGGAATGTTGTGCTTTATGTTTTGGCTTTGACTTGCTAGAAATCCTAATGGTTGGCTTGGACTTGAATATAGTTAGAATCCTTCTAGCTAGTATACTAAGTTGGAATTGAGACCTACCCGGTGATATTCCTTCATAGATACATGAGAGACTAATCATAGGTAATAAAGGTTTATTCTTTATTGGTTGAATGTGCTTAGATTCCTTCCTAAGTAGGGTAATACCTGAGACTTACCCGGTAATGGTTTACCTTTCCCTTAGTTTGTAGTATGGTTTGTTTAGAATTTCCTACCTCTCTACCTTGAGACTTACCCGGTAATACGTAGTTGGTTTGGAACTAGATAGTCTTGAGACTTACCCGGTAATAGACTGTTAGCCTAGAAACGTTCATCCTGTAGCTTTTCTACCATATATCTTTATGAGTCTTCTTGAATCTATATGTATAAACAATGATCTTGAACCCTTGGAATCCATTTTCTTTCCTCTAACTTGATTATCTTTGTTTCCTTTTTATTTGTTTGTTTTGACTTTCAATCAATAAGTGACAATTGATTGCGAGTCCTTCAAAACCTCTTCAAAACCTTTTTGATTTCTTTATCTTATCTTTTCCAACTTTCTGTCTTTAAATGAGATCTATTCTATATTTAATCATCGCTGCATATTAATCCTTCCAGTCCCTGAGATCGACCCTGGAATACTTACCTTTACCGTGATTGATCCATACACTGTGGGTTCGTTGTTGTTTAGGAAATTATTTACAAGTTATAAATATAAAACTATCCCTTCCTTGTTTTACAAACTTATAGGTCTTTATCATTATTGATAAAGGTTTATAGGGGTTGTAAAATCAGCGAACAATAAGTTTGAACCAGACCTCTCCAGACGTAGGATCCACCATTCTTGAATGTTAGATTCTGAGGCCATTTGTTACCATCGACCCTACACTTCACACAAATAACACGTGCCCATAGTTGATCCTTGCATTGAAATAGTCTCCAACCAAGCTTGTTGATCAGGGCAGTATTTGACATGTTTGCCGGTCTGATGCCCAATCCGCCGCAACTCCGTGGCTTACACACTTTCTCCCAACTCAAAAGGTGTATCTTCCTGTTCTTTTCATCTCCACCCCACAGAAAAGATCGGCTAATCTTGTCAAGTGCTATACAAACACTTTTAGACAACATGAGTGTATGCATATGATATAAAGGAATCGAGGTCAACATTGTCTTGACTAGCGTCGCCCTGCCCGCTAAGCTAAGTGTTCTCATTTTCCAACATGCAAGTCTAGAAGAAACCTTTGTAACAATAGAGTTAAAGGTTTCTTTATTAACATAATGTTGCAAAATGGGGATACCTAAATAATTTTCCAGATGTCGAGTAGAAGGAAACCCACAAAACTCGCTAAGATGTCTTTCCAGATCACCGTAAACATTGGGGGACATAGAGAGTCTTGACTTGGCCAGTGAGACCTTTAGTCCCGATGCTTCATAAAAGTCGCCCAAGATGTGTTTTATGATGCTCACTTGATGCACCGAAGCTTCCCTGAATAATAAGATGTCGTCCGCAAAACAGAGATGTGAGATAGGAGGACTCTCCTAGATAACTTGATAGGCTTCCAAGTCTGATTTTTCACAGCACGTTGTATCAAATGTCCCAGGCGTTCCAGACACAATACAAATAGATAGGGGGATATGGGATCCCCCTGTCAAAGCTCTCTCGACATAGGATATTAGTTATATATATACTAACTACTAAATAAGAATATTTATGACCAGAATTTACTAATCTTTAATTGTACACTTAAATACAAGTAATTTAATTAACACAATTATCCAAAATGTAGTAATAAGCTAGTCAACCAAATAATAAAAAATACTTACGATATCAGATGTCAGATATGATAAATCACTAGACTTCAATGAAATATCGTTTAATTTCTGCCAAAAATATTAGTAGATTGTATGTAAGAACGCTATTAAAGTTGTCAAGGGTTTCATAGAAAATGTTACAACAATCAACCTAATAACTATAAATCGTTTTAGATTAATAAACTTTTGTTCCACCATCTATAAAAGTGGTGCTAAAATAATCACTAGTTGAATGAAAATATAATGTTCAAACTTTTTCACCCCTTACAAGAAGCGAAAAATGGGCTTATAGGGCTTTTTTCGTTTTATGAATATCAACTAGGCCTCTACTAGTTTATTATTAGTTTTTAATTCTAAAAACCCTTAATATGAAGGGGTAAAAGCGGAAATTCACCCTAAAGTTTTTCCAACAGCCATATATTATCCGTACACAACACTGTAAATACGCATATGTGAACACGCAAGAGGCCATGGCCGGTTCCTCACAATCGCCACCTCAAACTCTGATGGATGTTAAACAACTCTCTCTCCGTCTCCTTAAATCAGAATCTGTTCCACCCTGCCCAACCCCTCCCAATACGGATCCACAATAGACTGGTTGCCGGACTTCGCTGGTTACTCATGGATTGCCTACAAAGCTTCTTCTTTCCTTGTCATATCTCAGTTATCATTCTCTATGTTTTCTCATCAAGATACCTCATTCGGCCCCAATATCCGGCAATCCTTTTATCTATCCCCCAACGAAGTGTCCATCGTCTCATGGTCTTTGGGTCCGAGGGCTTCGTTGACTGGAGATCTTGATGACGCTGCTGGAAATAAGATTTTCGTGTTCCAGTATGGTAGAAGTGAAGGTATATGATATTTTTGAGACTCTAAGTTGCGTTGGTTTCTAATTGCAATTATATTTCAGTAAAAAGATTTGTATAGTTTATTTGTTAGAAATTTTGAGATGAGAAAGAACTATGTTGCTTGAAATCAGTCGGTTGATATATTTTTGGGCCTGTTTGGTATCCATATCTAGATATCAGATATGGGTATCGACATAAAAAAAACTCATACCTTTGTTTGGTATGAGAGTATATGGATATCAAATTGATATCTTGATATACTTCTAATACATAGTTTCTCTTGTTTTGATATACTCCAAAAAATAGTGGTATCAAATATGCTCCCCCTCTTCTATTTTTTCTCTCCTAACGTATCAGATATCAATCTCATACTCATATCTTGATATCTCATATTCATATTTCGATACCTATATCTTGATACACATATCTTGATATCTAGATATGAATACCAAACAGGTTAGCTCCTACTTTGGTGAGAGAGAGTTATGCTGCTATTGGATTAAGAATAGTTATGCTCGATTTGTTATTGGCTTAAGAATAGTTCTACTCGATTTGCTATCTAATCTTTTATTTCAAATGTTGGATGGTTTAGGGAGGTTTTGTATTAATCATTGAGTCCAATGATTCAAAAGATATTATGAACACTTTGTATTTTCATTAAATATGTCTATGCTGGAAAACAAGTGAATCTGTTTTTGTTTTCTTTTAAAATTACTGCAAGAATACAAATCTAAATCTACAAACTTTTATGTATCTATACCAAATTAATTTACTCATATTCAGTTTCTTTTTGTTGGATCCAGAGCGCTTTGCTTGTGCAATCTATCAAGGTGAATGCCATTAATGGACATGCTCTGGAGATGGGATAGTTGCTGGTGGAATGAATGTGGTCTTGTGAAAGAGAGGTTTTGAACAACCAGATGTAGTAATCTCCAGTTTTCAGCTTCAGTTTACAAGGTAGGTGGGGGTATCCTGGACTGATAATCCAGAGACGCATTCGGAGAGAGCTTTCAGCACTTTGAATGAACTTGAATTGCTCACAGAAGATCTTTTTGATAACTTTGAGGAATATATGTTTTCTCCATTTACTTCTCAATATCCATTGGTAGGTTTCAATCCATTTTTTCATGTTGTTTTAATATGAAGATATTATATTGTAGAGCATTAAAAACACTTTTATTTCTATTCATTGAGGTTTGTCTAAGCTAAAATCCCTTTTGTAATGGAAAAAACCGAGCAAGCATACTACATAAACTTAATATAGCCTAATCCATCTTTGAATTTCGGGTCCATTGGCATTTTGACAAGAATGACTTAATCAGTCATGTATTTTATTTTGTTTTTCTCCTAAAGGTCTGCATTATGTTATTTATGCAGCTTGCTTAAGGGTTGAAATGGTACCAGTTGATGCCCTTCCAAGACACTATTGTGCTGCGAAAGGCTGTTCCGAGAAACAAAGATCATGGTGCTCGTCGAGGAAAGGAGAATGGATTTCGAGGGAGAGAGATGAAGAATATCTTCTGAAGTAACAAGTTACAACTTTACATATCTGAAAGAATTTTGAAATGGGCCTAAAGCCTTTGAAGCTAATTGCAACTGTCAATAATCCTCGAAATTGAGCCTTTGAAACTAAATTCCTGGTAGTACTTGAAACCCATTGCAGTACCTGAAGCCAATATATGAGTTAATCAATTAAACGTTGTGTTCTCATATATTGGCTTCAAGGACTGCAAAAAAACATCTGTCAAAAGCACCATTGCATACTTGAGAGTCATCTTCATGCTCCTCATCTCCCTCTCTACATTCTCCCTCCTCGAGTACTCCATCATTTTCTCATGCAGGTCATCCACGATTGCAAATATTATTTAGTAGTTGGAGCAATTTATGCAATGTGCTGAAGTCAGCTCCAGTTCCCCTGCTAGTTTAAAGCAAATTTTGATTGGTATCTATTTTGTTGATCAATTACACATAGCTAGCAAAACTAGTGCCCTTTGTGTTAGTATCTAGAGATCTAGAATGATCAATCGAACCAATATGTGAAATGTGATATCTCATTTTCAATAAAAGTTTTATTCACAACAAGAACTCGAGTCTTAAATTTCTTGTGCACTTGTTCAAAAGAAATGTTTTTATGAATTAAACCTTTTTTCCTTGCTACATATTCTAGTGAACTTGCTTTGGGTGCTGAATTATGTTTGCTGATATGTGCAATATACATGTTGTACTTGCGTTTCTATGCAGGTCACATATCAATTTTTCCATTGGAAGAAGGGAACACCATTTTCTAAAGATCAAGGAATATACAATCGTCTTACATGGTGGGAGCAGATTGACAATGGGGAGCAGTTGGCACGCAACAAAAAGTTCTTAATTGTTGTTCCTATCGTGTTGTAAGCTAACCTGATTTAATTCATCTTTGCCTAGGGACTATGCATAGTTTTGAATACTCAATTAACTGAGGGGACTCTCAACTGCAAGATTCGTACTAATCAATTTCACAAAAATGTTATGTAACAGAGCAGAGGTTGTCTTGGATGTTGTGTTGAGCCTCAGTTATTAATTGCAGTGGAAAAACCATCAAAAGGACTTAGAATTCAAGGCCGTGCAGTAAAAAGGTAGCATCGCGGAGGAAATTTGGAGCAACAACACCTATGAGATGGAAAACAGTGCCGTACAGTCCCAAAGAAGCATCTCATCTATTAGCACCTCAAACCAGAACCTTGATCCTCACAGCAATGGGACTTGAGCTTGTGTAACTCGACTGCGCTTGAACTTGTGTAATTTTGACCTTGTGTAAACGACGGAAGTGTGTATTTGAAGTTTAGACTTGTGTAACCTGACCTTGTGTAAACGACGAAGTGTGTATTAACATTCGGTTTTAAGTATAACATTACAAAAAACAATAATGAAATACACAAGTTCAACTAGTCCAATTGGTATAAGGGTGGGAGGGAGGGTCTCTCAAATAGAGTTTGAAACCTAATAACTATAAGATGTATTAATATTGTGTATTGGGCTCGGGCGTAGACTTGTGTATTAGGCATGGGTGTAGGCTTGTGTATTGAGTTCTGTCCTATGCTTGTTTATTGGGTCCGGGCGTAGACTTGTGTATTGGGCCCTATCTTATGCTTATTTATTGGACCCGAGCGTAGGCTTGTGTATTGGGCTCTGTCTTATGCTTGTGTATTGGGCCCGAACGTAGGCTTGTGTATTGAGTTTTGTCCTATGTTTGTGTATTAGACTCTGTCATATGCTTGTTTATTGGGTCCGGGCGTAAGCTTTTATTAAAATACTTGGGCTTTTATTGAAACGTTCGGGCTTTTATTAAAACACTTGGGATTGGGTTTGAGTAATTTATTATCACTAATTTGCCTTTTCAATTAATCTTTAAAGATAAGTGAGAGAGGGCATAATTTGTTCCTTGAAATGAAAAAGAATCTATTTAGTGTTCATCTCTACAAAAAGAGTATACTCTCTCATTTCACCCAGACAAGACCTTTCAATGCAAAGTGATCAATACATAACAATATTCTAATCGATTATGTGTATACATTGTAAAAGCTTATAATCAAGTCAATACTAGACTTCAATCTCATAGTTCTATACAAATTTAGATTTGAAGAAAAAATAACATGATAAACAAAAAAGTTCTTTTCGGTGTATTCTTTGTACTTGTTAACAATGTCCTATTCTACCAACAATTCTACTTTAAAATAATAATAATAATTTAAACAAAATGTCCCTCTTTTTGAATTTTTATCTATCTTTAAGGTTTTAATAGCTGAATAAATAACTCTATTATCTAAAACATCTTATGTTATAATTGCACTAATAAAACTATTGTCTGGTGATAGTTTTTATTAATTCATATATAAAAGTATAAGTTATATTTTTTAAAACTAGGCGAAAGTAGATTATTGGAGATTAATTAAAAATATAGAATTTATATACATAAATAATTCAATTAATATTACAAAATTTCACTTTTTTAGCATATGACTGTTCATTTTATAAATAAAAAAAAGGTTAAATATTTCACACAGTGTAGATAGTCCAACCCCTTACACTACAAATCAAAAGAAGATAAGACAATATATTTAAACTAATAGAAAGTTCAAAAGAAATACTAGCTAAATAATATACTTTGCGGTTACGATCAATTTCATTAGTAAAAAGAAATTAACTTTTGGATAATTTTAATTACATTAAGAAAAGCTAATAAAATATTATAGTACAAACTGTAGTTAGTGGAATTTATTTTGATTTTAAATTATTTACGTACTAAAGTATTGTTGCATTGTGCTTTCAAAATTCAAAGCGTATATATATAATAAATAAATAAAAAGAAGCGGGGTGCGGATGAGATTGGCGCCGGCCCGTGTGGGGCAGTTTGTTTGTTGTCTGTTATGGTGATCTCGTGCGGAGAAGCAGCAGTCATAGGTCAAATGGTTGTTGTGGTGGGCCCACCAGACCAATACTAAAGATATCGTATAGTTATATGCCACGTTACCCACTCCAAAAGGACTACGGGGGACCACAAATTAATCCTACTTTCATATAAATGTATAATGCCACACTTCTTCTTCTGTCTGTGCTCTCAATGTCGAAAATAAGCCCACATTCAAAGTATACCTATTGAATTAAACAATTAAAATTAAATATATAATCTCTTAATCGATAATAAGTGTTGTATTTGATTGCTTAGTACACACGGAGTACAAAATAAGAAGAGGATGAGGTTGTGCTACGTACTTAGTACTTACCGGATTCCAGCTGCAGCCTCTCACCCTCATCTACTCACTTCCCGTTCTTTCGCAATCCGCATTTCAAAGTTGTGTTTAGCGGTTTACTTAGTGAGTAGCAATGTTTTAGGTATGACAATTTTGTAATCAGTAGCGACAATGCTGTAAATAAACAATAACTTTAGTAATATATGGATAGATTTTTTAAAAATATAGGGCCTAAATATTTTTTTTTCTTATATATAGGATGCCTTGAAAATAAAAATCTAATTATTTTATTTAGACGTTAAAGGCACATGTCCTACAATTGATGAAGAACGATGTTGTTAGAAGAAGAAAAAGAACGCCGACTAGCCACCACTTCTGGCCGAGAAGAAGCCCATCAAGATAGAGTTGGGGCCGGTTTAAATTAAATCGTCAAATCGGCGGTTTTCAAACGGCCCTAACTATCAGTTTGGGCAAACCGGCGGTTTAAGTTTGACGGTTTAGGTTTCCGACGGTTTAGGTTAGGAAAAAAACCCCCTAAGTCGGCGGTTTTGTTAGTTTTTTATTTAAAAATATTAAAATAGAAGAGCCGTTTGAAATGGCTCTTTGATGCCCCCAAACGGCTATTTTAAAATAGTTGTTGGCTAGGCCCATTAGTGCAAGGATGGTTTTTATTTATTTTTATTTGTTTATAATCATGGTTGTTTAAAAAAAACTCCAACCCTTTCTTATAAATCTATAATTACTCAACCCCTCTTCCACTTTATCCCACACCATCTCTCGAATTCATCTCTCATCTTTCTCGAACTCATCTCTCGTATTTCTCGAATTCATCTCTCGACTCTCGTAATTGCAAACCCGAGTGAGAAAATTTCTTTTTCCTACACACTTAATCAATAATCTTTTAACATTGAACATGCGTAGGGATCAAAGAACTTTCTAGCAGATAGTCTAACTCGAGAGCTTGTGTATGTGTCTTATCAAGTAACCGATTACATCTTTCAGCAGGACAAAACGAAAAACAATATTAGGAAAGTTATGTCAATCCCCATGGACAACAATTGAGAAAGAAGAGCTACACGAGATAGTATAGTCCGCCCTCTTGATGTCAATAGAGGAGGCATACAACAAAAATATAAAGAGGAAACCAATTATCATCTAAGATGGGTATCCCCTCTTAGTTACTATTATGTTAACCTTATGCAAAAAAAATTCAGAAAAAAGATCTAAAAATGGTTTGATCCTATCCAACGACAGAATGACTCTAAGAATTCTAGAGTTGGAGTTAGCTAAGTTTATGTTTTGCCTTCCTTTTGACTTCTAAGAAAAGATGAAAGGCTACTAGAAGTACAAATAATCTTCTAGTTGGTAAGCGGAATTAAATGTCCATACTATAATATCTACCATGAATGGAGCACCTAGGTGAATCGATTCAATAGATCTGCAATGAAGGCAATTAGTTTACCAACAAACCCATCGAGCGAATGTGACATCTTGTATGCTTGATATTATGGAATGTGTCAAGGTCTATTCGGAGGTCTTCCAACACCATGTAGTCCACTCAAGCAACATTTTACGAATTTTTAAAACTATGTGTTTAACAAGGTCAAGAAGTGGAAAGGAACTAAGAACCAACTGTACTATATTCACCCAACAAATATGGAGGTTGAAGGAGGAAGATCTAGAGTGCCACATTATCTTATCATATTCCGAAAAATAATAGATCAATTCTCTCAGGATCCAATCACAATAAGCATACCTACCATCAAAAAAAATCATATCCTTGCCATAGCAACCGGGTTTTTCTACATCTTTGAATATATCAAACAACATTAGAAAGATAAAAACAACATTATATTCAAGGTTGATTTTACTACGGTGGTAATTCATGTAGTCCTACGATCATATTTCTCAAAAGCCATCGAGTTTTAAAATTAAATTTCAAACTACATAAGGGACTTAGAGTTGTGAAAATTCATGTCTTTAGGATGCCAATATATTTTCTACGGCACCCTCATATGTTGGGATAAAGAATATGCAAAAAGCATTTATGAAGCCATTTATGAGGATATTGATACATTATATTAAGATATTGATACATCATGTGAAGATAATGGTGTATCATATGAAGATAGCATCGGAGAAGAAGGATTGTACAACATCAAATATTTCATGGATTAGTCAGAAACATCATCATCACAAGCTTGAAGGAATATAGGACTCTCAATCAAACACATTCAACCCTAAGGGAAGGGTATATGCATTATTGGCAAGAGTCAGCTGCAAAATTGCATTCTCTATATACATGATTCACTACAACTGACCATTCAATGAGTTGTTTGCATGTATAGCGCATTTGGATTCGAAGCCGCGAATATCATGAGTGTGGTGTAAGAGTTTGTCATGTTCTTTCAACTTTTTCTTTTTGAATTACTGAACGTTGGCATTATTGGCCATGTGAGTGAGTCGGAGTCAATAATACATGTCATGGTTAAAAGGGTAATAGAACAAGGCATCCAATGCCTCTCCAACTCTATAAATATACCCCTTATGACTCATTGTAAGACATCGGAAGTCATAGAGTCAGTGAGAAACACAAAAACTAGAAAGAAAAAGATAAACAATTTTTGAGCTTATAGAGAAGTGGTTTCTCCACTCTCTAAGATCAAAATACTTTGATGGGTCTTTTTGTTTGAAGTGTTTGAATTGAGTTGAGTCTTTAATTTTTAGTGTGCTTGAGTGCTTGTAATCCTCTTCAAATTCGATAAAAAAGTTTGTTTTTAAGTAAGAAAAAACTACTTAATTAAAATCTATGTTTTGAATAATCTATTTTCTTGATTACATTTTCTTCAGCCTCAAAAAAGAGAGATTTGGATGAGAGACTACGGTCTGAGGTAGGAAACGGAATATATATGTGTTGTGCTTGAAATAAGGTAGGCCTGATTGAGGATTACCAACCCCTATAAAGCCGTAAGCTACAAGAATACTGGAGTCCAATGATATTTCGTTCAAGTAACGGTCAAAACTCTCTCATTTAAAATTTCTTAATTGTAGAGCATGGTGGGCTTGTGATCATAAAAATTCATAATATAGTTAGTAGATTATGTTAGCAAGTACAAAGTCCATAAATTAAATTAAATGTGTCCAGCTTGGATAAATTTGTACAAAACATAAATTTGCGGCTAAAATATGTAATTTTGCAAAAAAAAAGGGACAAAACTAAAAATTGAATGTTATTTAGACAACCCAAAAATTGCAAAACAGACCACAGTGGACTTCTATTTCATCCACTTGACTCTTTTCTCATCATCCGCCAAATTCAGCATTATATTCATAGCCTTCCTTGAATTAGTCTTTGAAATTATAAAACATCACAGTGGACTTCTTTCCTCGATCAAATTATTGTTTACCATCCGGTCAACAATTTTCAATCCTTTTTTAGTAATTTGCTCCTCCTCTTTTCCTTTAGGGTAACCTCTTCCTGGAAGAGTGCTACTAACAGGTCATTGTTCTCTTTCGAATGTCCTAGATATGCTTCCAACTTAATTGAAATAGCCAACTGATTGTCTTCTTTTCTCTTCACCGGACCGTTTGCTGGTACTCCTGAGTAGCTAGATCATCCACCTTCATTGACAGTGTCAACGAAATTACGAAAAAAAAATCACCATCGTCTCCATCCTCTTCACCTAAGTCCAAATCATCTGCAAGCGACACACGCTCCGGACTTGACTAACGAACCATCCATATGACATGGATAGACGACCAGTTGCTACATTTCCAGCAAAGAGCCTTGTCAACATCTCTTTGTACTCGACGCTCCGGACTTGACTAACGAATCATTTTTAAAAAGTTTGCCCTCAAGCAAATGGACATAGATATAAGATATTCCCGTCACATGTTAATGTGTTACATTGCTTTTTTTTAAATTATTTTAGCCCGTTACTTGCCTGGTTGATGGAGTGTATTACTTGAAAAATCTGAGTTGAAGCCAATGCCATTTGCTTCCGTTAGTGCAAATTACACGGTGAGCAATGCAAAGATGCACATGCACCCAATAGGACATGTTTAGTAAAATAGGGTCGTGGTTTGTAATCTTAGTTGTAGTTTGTAGTTGGGGTTCGTAGTTAGGATTTTTGAGGAGATTTTGATTTTTAAAAGAAACCGTAGAAAAATGTGTTACGTGTTTAGTAAAAATAGATTTGCAGTATTTTTAATGTTGTAAAAGACCAAAATACCCCTACCCACGTTCATTTGAGCTTGTACAGAAGAACATGGGTTCTCTTTCGATAGGTGAAACAATCGATGGTTTGCTTGAGGGCAAACTGATTTCTAGCCAGTTTGCCTCACATCTAGGGTTCGTTTGTACTCTTTGCTTCAGATCTAGGGTTTGTTTCTCTTCATCGATTGAATAAAACGGCCGGATAGATCTAGGGTTTGTTGTGCAGTGTTCGTGGTTGCCTTGGCTCGCTGAAGTCTTCAGATCTCGGTTCCTCTTACTGCGACAAATGTGAGAAACTAAAGAGAAGTGAAATTTTCCGATCTAGGATTCAATTATCTTCATCGAGTGATGCCATTCGGTTTCTCTTCATCGATGCCTGCAAATCAAGATGGATTTGTTCGTTTGTACAGAAAAAGCTTCGATTCCAATGGTGTAATGGAGAAGGCAGCTTCGATTCCGGTGGTGTTGAGAAGATGAAAGCCTCTGGGATTTCATGACAGTGTTTTGAGAAAGGAAGAAGAAAAATGTCGAGAAGAAGAAGCCTCTGTTGGTAGAAATCAAAAAAAAACGATGAAGGAGAATGATGAATAAAAGGGTATAAAAGTCTGATTTATTAATCTAAGATCTCAAATCCCACAAAATCTTCAAATTTTCAAATCAGATCTGCAATTCTAAAATCTGCAGTTTACGGTTACTAAAAAATGGGGCCCACCAAAATCTTAAAAAACCTCATATTTGAAGCAACTAAATAGACCCTCAAACGGAAATGCAGTTCCATTTGAACAAAACGATTTCGCTTGGAAGTTGGAACCTGGAACCACCTTGTTCGCATGTAAAACATGCATTCAAGCTTCCATTAATGATCATTATACAGGCTATACAAACTAGACATAAGAGGATTATCACTCTCTAATAACAACTGCAGATCATCAGAAAAAGACGAGGCATAAAAGGATGCAGCAGAGAAAGAATAGTGAGATCCTACTAAGGAACTTGTTAGCTTGCATCTCCTGCCGTCTCAGCCTGGGATTCATTGCACGATGATACGAGTTTTGGAGTGAGTACAGATTATGTCTCGAGTTTCCAGACACGCGTGCATAGATCATCTCTGCAAACATCTCTAACACTGGATGAACGACGCTCACGGATTGGTTTCCACCTTGATTGAATCGTGGCAATGATGAAGAGGCTTGAATTCCGTTTTCATATGGAGGATAATATTGTCTACCGTCTCTTTGATGCGGGCTCAGGAATGGAATTGACTGTCTAGGTCGTGAAGTTGCAGCCAACAGTTCCCTTGTGCCATGAGCTGGAGGTCTAGGCGGTATAGTAGGTGATTTGGTGGTGTCTCGGTTTGGTCCAGATTGGTTTGTTGTTTCGCCCCTTCCATAGAGTGGGACCACGGTTGAGTGAGTTACTTGAGCCTTGCAAACGGGACACTGTGGATGCTCATCTGAAGCAAGAGAGGTTCTTTGCACGTTGAACCACTCGTAAAGGCAAGGCCAGCAATAGAGGTGACCACACAGGGTGACTACTGGATCACTAACCAAATCTAAGCAGATGTTGCAATCAAAACAACCATTTGTGTTGTCTGTGACTGCGTGGTTGATTGCCACAGGACAGAGCGATTTGGACTTCCGGCTGAATAATTTCTTAAATGCCATGAATATGTTCTGAGCTGCTTGTCTCACACTTAAGCGGGAACCGGGAGGAGGAGATTCCTATTTCAAGGCAATAGATTAAAATACAGTCAAGATATTACAATTATTGTACATTTACTGTCATAATATGATTGAGGAACATATATCAGTGAATCGGAGAATCAATAGGACCCATCATGCATCTGAACTCTTTAATATTTAGGTAGAGCTGGATATCAGAAACAGGAGCCAAAGTGAGCTGTATTCATGCCCCACTAAGCTCCTCAAGTTGCCAAATATATACAATGAATGTTCAGAGCAGAAAAACTTTGAATGAACCCAAACACTAACTCAAAAGCTTCTTAAGCAATCAGACGACGTACACAAAACAAAGTATCATAACCGCTTATGGACCACTCAAGTTACTTGTCCTCCAATATAATTTCATACTACTAGGAGTATACAGAGCCAGCTCATTGTGCAGGCTATAAAACAAAACATTTACATCCAACATGGAAGGACTATACAACGACACCCATTTTGCATTATGCAATATAACCATCAATGGTGCATATTGTTACTATATCTTCCTTTTTTCCTTTAACAGCTAACTCCGTGAAAGAAAGGAGTTTGTGTTCAATTCATATATCTATCAGTGTTGACAATTCGTCCTACAATTCAGAAAAACCTACATTTTGCAAGTGGTGACCGGGTCAATTTCCAGCAGATACTGCCACTGTAAGATTGATTTATAGGGAAGAAGTTCCTAAATTCTTGATCATCCAGACATTATTAGTAAACCATCAATTTTGCAAAGGAAAACTAGCCAAAGATACGCGTAATCAGCAGACAGTAGTTTAACAATGAAAGGAACCCTAATAACCAGAGCGAGAAGTTTCTTGCAACAATTCAAAATTCCTTTCTAAACAATTCCTTCCTTATCCATGTCCAACCTTTTCGAATCGAAGGAAAGTCACGCAACCAAACATATGAAATTATATTAATAAATAAATCAAACAAATCCACAAGTCACGGATGAAATAACCAAATTGCAGTCTATATCAGGAAACGCCACTCGCAAATCGCACAACATTATCATTGTATACAAATCGAAGCAACGAGAAAGAGGAACGACATATTCTTCAGATAGGCGTAAGATTTCAAAAATCGAATCAGAATGCGGGTACAATGATGAATGGGGAGTACCTGTATGCGAGCTAATTACGAGAGAGCTCCAATGGCGTTCGGTGGTAGGTTAACTTGCAAATGGAAGTGGCCTGCAAGAGAGAAAGAGATGCAGATTGGGAGAAGGGAGAGAGGGTAAGAGATGAGTAGATGAGAGATAGCATCCATCACCCTTCGCTTTTATCCCCTTTCAGAGGACTAATAAGTAAATAACACATAACTTTCACGCTCTAAATAAATATTTTAATTTATCCAAAGTGGTTACCGAAATCCCTTCTAATTTATAAATCAAAGTTGTTAAACTTATCTAATATCTAATATTTATGTGAGTGATATTTAGTTGGTCCAGTATGAAACCGAAATCGAACTGAAAAATTGAAGTAGTGATTGTCGATAGTTATTATTGTTGCTCTTGATGGATTGCCTCCCATTGTACTTCTTGATGTATTTTAAGGTGTTGAAGATTCTTATTTGGAAAGATGTTCTTTAATTGTCGGTCCAAAGAACTTTCACATCGTATAAACTACTAGATTTTTATAGTTCACCGAACTCCTTTTTATTTATGAATAAATAAATAAAAGTGTATGCTAGTAACCAGTGTTTAAAAGACTTGAAAAAAGGTATATATTGCATAACGTTTAAATATATTATATATTTAAATACATTTAAATACAAATAAATATTAATATAATTTATATAAAAAAAAAAGTATAAACAAGAGTCTCGACCAAACAACCGGGATTGACCCGGCCGAACCTAAAATAGGGGCTTGACTTGAATCAAAACCCAACCGGACGGCATACTCTTAACCAAGATTAATCATTTTTAAAAAGTTTGAAGATTTTTTTTAGGCATTTTGCACATGAAGAGGAGAAATGATATATAAATACAAGATACATACGATTTCCAACTTGTCTCCGATCTTCATATTTGTCAAATATGAATTGTCATTACATAAGTCAGCATTGCAAATATCATTTTAATTATTCATAATTAATCAACTTGGGATCCAATTATTGGTATGAATGTAAATCACAATCAACCAACTATTATTTGATTTTTTTTATTTGTATGAATTGAAAATATAAGAGGAAATATTCTAAATAATATGAGCATATCGTTTTCAAAAAAAATAGTATCAATCTTATTTGTAGAAAATTTATATTCGCTACCTAAAATGTAAATAAACAAAACATAAATTTTAACTATCAAACTAAAAAAAAATATTAGCTTCTTTTTGAGAGTTAATGTTAATTAAAATATAATTTGAAAATAAATTATCCATAACAAAAATAAATTTTATTATAAATGAGTTATTTCCATAAGAAAATTGTGGTCCAACATTTGAGTTTATTAAAATTTATATTTTGTTCTAAATTATAATTAGGATTAATTAAATATTTTCACTAAACGTAAAAAAAACTCCCACAACATGGAAATAATACTCGATTAAAGTTACTAATTAAATATGATTGATATAGTGATATACTGAACAGTTATTGTTGGTTGAGATAGTTGAAAATCTCCTCTGGATCTGAATATGTTACTGATAACGAGAGAATTATAATTATATTAGCGTAATATTGATTAGTATTAGATAACACCAATCGCTTAGAATTTTAAAGCATTTTCACGAATGATCTTTGATGAGTTGCGATCTGAGATATTTTCTAACCCATATGGAGAAGCAACCACTGTCAACGATCCACGTGCGGAATTGGTGTTGGTCACTTTCTTTGACAGCAGTGATCATGTGATAAATGTTGCGTTTATACAAACCCTCAAACAAGATTATTTTTTTAAAATAAAAAATCAAAACTTAATTTAATATATTCACCTGAGTACCGAAAAGTCCACTTGATTTATTTATTTTTTGAAAAAACTGTACATTAAACACGTAAATTGTTGGTTTTGCCCAAGTTTTGAGCCTGAAAATTAAGATTTGAGAACAAAGAAAGCATAAGATGACAAATTGAGAATATTGAAATAGAAAGATTTTGTATGTATTTTGTAATTTTTAACTAAAACTATGATCTACAACTTTAGTTTTTATAGCGACTTGTAAATTTGATGACTTAAGTATTGTTGTAAAGAAAGACTTTCTAATTTGTTGATATTTTCTAAATGGTACTAAATCATTTTTACCGTGGGTTACAACTTTTTGTACGAAATAAACCGTCAAACTTACGAGACTTGGACAACTTATAGGAAGGGATCATGTGATCATACTTTTAGAAAAGAGAATGGTGTAGGCGACAAACCCACCAAGATTGTCCATTCAAGCTTTAATGTTAATACAAGTCATACTATATCTGTAACCTTTAACAACACGCAAAATCAAGAAAATTTGACAAATTGGCGCATAAGCTATAGATCAAGTCTTGGAAAATTTAGAAAGCCTAGTCCCCGAAGGGCAAGCCAGATACTCTTCATGACATGCAAGCCTTACGTTCATCTTCAACCTTCACCTCATCCGAACCTAACTTTTTTACTTTCACCTTCAGGGTGATGTTGATCAGCCGAGAAGATGAGGACAGCAACACCACAACATACGCGCAGTGTTAGCGGCAGGCCCGACATCTTAAACCACAGGTTTGACAATCCACATCAAGTCACCTTCTTAGCACTCTTGACTGGTTTGACATCTTTGGTCAGCATTCTTGGTGCTATAGCCATTGACATTAGTTCTTGGAAGAGAAGCTTACAAGCGTAGGGAATGTAAACCTGCATGAACCGTTTGTTGGTCAAAAAGAATTCAGCGTCGTATTGGAGTTCAAGAACAGTTGAAATTATGATTTACTCTACCTGAACAATGTCAGTTTTGTTCTTGCAACCTCTGCATTCGAAAGAGTTCTTCTTAAGGTTCGCAATGGCGATCAAACCACAACGCTCACATACATGCACCCTATAAGCATCACTTTGATCAAATAGCCTTTCTTTCAGGAAATGTGCAGCACCATGAGCAATCATGCAGTCTCTTTCCATCTCACCAAACCTCAAACCTCCATCACGAGACCGACCTTCTGCAGGCTGCCTCGTCAGAATCTGCACGGGCCCACGCCCACGGGAGTGGATCTTGTCATCCACCATATGCTTCAGCCTCTGGTAGTAGGTTGGTCCCAGGAATATCATTGCAGTTAACCTTCGCCCTGTGTGACCATTATACATAGTCTCGAACCCACGCATCTGATATCCACATTTATGAAGTGCCTTGCTAATGTTATCCACCTGTTAAAACACAAGGTAAGTCTCCACATTTTTGGATGAATTCAACAACACAATATCAAATGGCTGCAGCTGAATTGGAACTATAAAGCTTAAATGAAGGGAAATGAACTGCTAGTATCAGAGAATATATTCTATCAAATTTGCTTCCCATACAATACAAAGCTTTATTATGCCGACTCTCCTCCTTTTCAATTTTATAAGCCAGAATAACTGGGAACCAGGTGTGTAATTTAAGTGAATATGAAACCAAGAGGTCCATCATCCCAGATAAAATCTACATAACATAGCCCTATGATGTAGAGAGCTTCTGTAGACAAGACAGCATTACAAAGTTCTTAATATATTTCAAGGTAATGAACATAAAAGCAACTTTCATCACATATGACTTACAGTGACATCTGTGAAAGGTGTAGCATCTCCTTCCTTTCCAACGTGAGCAGCAACCTTCCCCATAATACACTCAATAAGTTGTCCAATGGTCATACGAGAGGGAATAGCATGTGGATTCACAATAATATCAGGAGTGATGCCTTCCACTGTCCAAGGCATATCCTCTTGTGTGTAAGTCATACCAACTGTTCCCTTCTGACCGTGCCTACTACTGAACTTGTCCCCAATTTGAGGAATTCGAACAGACCTCACCCTTACTTTCACAAACCTTAATCCATCAGCATTTGTTGTGAGTAATACCTACAGAGTCAAGCAATTGTTAGAGGGTACAGAAAGGTTGAGTATTCACAATTACAAAAAACATCGAGTGTAGTCAATTCAATACTTGATCCACAATTCCATTTTCACTGTGACGTAAGCTGATGCTGTGGTCACGTCTTGTATAGCGCGCAGCATTAGGACCTTGCGCTTCATCCTGAGCTAAAGGAGTGGTCTTCCCAATAATGACATCCTCTCCTGAGACTTTAGTTCCCTGTAATAAGTTTACTTGTTAGAAAGCTAACACTATGTAAACACAAGAAAAAGATCACAAAGTTTCAGCTATACTCACAGGAGGTGCAAGTCCATCATCGTCTAATTTATCATAGGAACCATGTCTCATACCCTACAAAAAAGAACAGGGTTAAAAAAAATAGACCTGGAAAACCAAGCAAGACTCATACAAATTTCAAACCATGTTTCTTACCATCGTATTAGATCTGTCTGGCCTCCCAAAGTCCTCCTTAACAAGGGTACCCATCTTCTTCTCCTCATCCCTACACAGAAGGATCAAAGAAAGATACACAAATTAATAGTCAGATATGTATAATAAAGTATCTAAGGCATAGGCCAATGCTTTAAGCACCTGTAGGAACGGAAGAATAACGATCTGAAAAACCCACGATCTATCGAAGATTGGTTCATGATAACTGAATCTTCTTGATTATATCCAGAGTAGCAAGAAATGGCAACGATGGCATTCTACAGAATTAATTAATATGTTGAGAAAAAAAGTAAATAAAGTAGGCATCTTGGCAACAGATGCTATGATGATATGCTAACAAACAAAGCAGTACTCACAATTCCAGCTGGAAGCTGCCTGAAATGCAGATGTTCCATGGCTCTTGTCGTGACAAGAGGCTTCTGAGGATAGTACAGAACGTAGGCCAGTGTATCCTGAGTGAGTAATAAGAGTCCAATAAAAGGATCAAAAGTTGTCATGGTTACAAAATAGAGATTCGCTGATGGTCACTGATAACAAGAGACGACAGACTGATCACTGATCAAGCATTATGCATCTAGAAAGCATAAGGTAGCGAAATACCATGCGGAACTGATAGTTTGTCACATATATTCCCATAGCCTGCTTGCCCATAGCTGATTGATATGTATTACGAGGAGACTAAAGGAAATAAACAAGTTAGTAGGATAGAAATATGCCTCTTTTTTTTAATCACAAAAACATTGATCAGCAACAATGATTACCTGGTTATGGTCAGGGAAAGGAATAATGGAGGCACAAACACCCAGTATCAGAGATGGGTGGATCTCACAGTGAGTGTAAGTTTCAGAATATGCTTCCTCAGGATTCACCCTTGCAGTAATGAGGTCCTGAAAATATGGTTTGTTGAACTTAGATAGCATATAAGGAGAATTCTCCATCAAACATCTTTACCTATATAAAAAAGTGAGGCACTAAACTAGCATGTACTAGGCCCAGAAATACTAACTCACATTGATGGTCATGGAAATCATAGTGGTCTCTTCTTCTTCAGTGTCGATGTATTCTATGAAACCCTTAGCAACAAGATCATGCCATCCACCCTCTTCGGGGGTTTCCTGGAAGGACACAAAGGATGAAGTCATGAAATATGACCATTATACCTATTAAATAACATGAAAACAAGAAGCTTTTCGAGACCTACCCTTTGCTGCAACATTCTGATGTCCCTTTTCTTGATGAGTAACCTTTGTTTCTCAACAATGAAAAGTGGCCGACTACACCGACCATAGTCGGTATATATACGCAACTCTTTCAGACGGATATCTCGTACAACACCAACCTCAGTGTTCACATCAACCTGCCCGTAACAATTGACATAATAATATCATAGTAAGTGGATATCAGAAGTCCGCAACAAAACTACAGCAGAAGTCATTATGCAAAGAGATCAGATTAACATCACCAACATGCACAATTATAAACATATAAATTGGCAGATAAAGGTTTTGTTTCATTAGTGGGTCCATTACTATATCTATATTTCTAGGCTCCCATATTCCAAGCAGTGCAGAAATTTTCAGTTGCAGCAGTAGCACCAAGGAGAAAAGAATTTACCCCTTGTTACTGTATGAAATAGAAATCTATTTAAAATGTTACTGGTTGCAACACAACCACAACCCATAACCAGATTAGTTCCAGCTACAAAAAATGGTTCACTCAACAACTTACAAGTGGAATCTTCTTTAACAAATGGCAAGGACACTTACCCGCCTCCTCAATTGCCTCAGCGTTTTCACCAATAAATCAGGGTCTCGATGAATGCCAACCCAACATCCATTGACAAAAATCTTGGTAGATTGAGGAATAACAGCAGGAGAGATCTCCTCAAAATTTTCAGTACTCCACTCTTCCAAAAATTCCAGAATAGGATAGGCTGCTGAACCCACAGTAATATACACCATCAGTGCAAGATTCTTTACAAGTCCACAGGCTTGGCCTTCGGGTGTTTCAGCAGGACACATCATTCCCCACTGAGAATTGTGCAGCTGCCTTGGTTTTGCCAATTTCCCCTCACGTCCAATGGGAGAATTTAGTCGCCGCAAGTGAGACAGAGTAGAGGCATATGTAAGACGATTCAGCACCTGAGAAACTCCAGCTCTTGTTCCTGCCGCATTTGCTTGTCCCCAGTTACCAGTAGCAAGAGAGTATTTGAGGCCACTTGTGATTGTCTTTGCCTTAATTGCAAACTGGAGATTCACATCTTTACCCTGGTCTACACATTTCTGCACATACCCTCTCACATCCCTTGTCAACTTTCTGAATAACATTCGGAACAAGCCTCCAAGCAAAGGACCGGCGAGATCCAATCTCTTGTTTCCGTAGTGATCCCTGTCGTCTTCAGGCCTTCTCCCAATTGCACATAAGAGAAGCCGGTGAATTATATAACCAAAATAGTATGCCTTTTTGGTCTCACAATATTCACCAACACCAACATGTGGAAGCATTTCCTTCTGTAGAATCTCTCTAGCGTACTTAATTCTCTTCTCTTTAGTGACACCAACTGTAGCTCCTCTTTTGCCAATGTAATCAAGTGCAACCTGTTGGTTTTGTATAACAAATGCTTCTTCCAGTGATGGTCGGAGCAATTCCATCATTTGTGTGTCTGAGAAGTCATAACAAATATGTTCCAAAATATCTTTGTCGGCAACAAATCCCAATGCTCGAAAAACAATAATTATAGGAATTTCAGTACGGATGTATGGGAGTGTAGCACGAATATACTGCCCCGAGGAACCCTACAATTACAAAAGCAGAGAGAAGATAAGTAAGCGAATAATCTTGAGTAAACAATTTTGCATTTCAGAATATTAGGGAAACACATAGTTCAATTACCCCCTTGGCACCAGCTCTAGAGAGCATCCGTACAAACATGGTACTTGGTGGTCTGTTTTGATTCTCAGCCATAGACCTCACTTCTGCCACAAAGGCATACTTATTTGGTTGTCTTTTCTTGAAGACATAAACATGGTTTGTACTCATCTTCTCCTGAGCAATCAAAACCTTCTCACTGCCATTGATAATGAAGTACCCGCCTTGATCAAGAGGGCACTCCCCTAACTCTGTAAGATCCTTCTCTGAATTATGATACAATGTACAATAACTAGACCGGAGCATTATAGGGACCTGATCAAAGAAATTGTTGTTAGTCACAAATTCTAGAAACTCCATGCCTCATGCAAAGATACTTTGGGAAACAGAAGTACTTGCCTTCCCAATGAAAACTTTAGTGAAGTCTTGTGCTTCAGTAACTTCTTCACCATCATGACATTTCCTTATAACTCTCTTTGAAACATCCACATACAAGGGGGCCGAGTAAGTCAGATTTCTTAACCTAGCTGCCTTTGGGAATAAAGTGGCAGTCTCACCATCTGACTCGGTCATCATAGGCTTACTCAAATATATTTGGCCAAAGCTTATTTTATACATAGTCTGCAGAAGAATTTATATCTGGTTAACAAAACTTCAAGCACATTATTTACAACTGCCAAATCACAAGGACAGAAGTTTCAAATGATCCTTGTTATGAATGGGGAAGTGCATTCATTAATAAGGGAACAAACACTTCAAGCCATCAATTTGCAGTTTATAAGTATCAGCATCAACTACAACCATCAACAGACTACCTTCTATAAGGTTGCTAAATAATGCGTCAGGATCACTTTTGGATAGTATATTGAAAGGACATGGTATGATGATGTTGAAACACAAATCTACCAGAACAACTTTACCCCAATTACACATAATCATCACTTAAATACATTTTTCCCTCCTGAATCACAACATCATGATATGAACATTGCCACCTAATGCTGGAGCATCAAGCTTCATAGCAGCGGTATAGTTTAGAGCATTATCTCCGATAAATTTATGCTTAAGAGCAGTATGGTTTCTATCATATTTTAAAAAAATAACAATTTTCAGCAACAATCTCAGTTATGAGTATACTCTCCGTCGAATTTCTGGTTACTATTAATTATCAATACATCAAATCCAAACAAATCTAGCTCAGAAAATATGTGGTGCATTAGATTTCGTCTTGAATTCACCAATATTAGAGGCACAATTAGCCAAACAGACCCAAAATGTCAAGCGGGAAATGACTAGGGTTTTTGGAATTCAAATCCGAACCTCAGCAAAATCGGATTGCTGGCCGGGATTGTGCTGGCTCTCGGGGCGAATCTCGATGTCAGCTGACTCATCGACGATTTCCTGCATAGTGTTCTGGATGAATTCGTCGAAGGAGTCGAGCTGCTGACGAACCAGCCCTTTATCCTCGAAGTAGGCGCTGATAACGGCCCAGGCATCTTCTTGAGTGATCTCTTCTTCCTCGTCCTCCATGGGCTCCTCTTGGTCATCATATTCGTACTCCCCATTCATAATACTATAATTTTCTTGTTTTTTTTTCCCTCTGAATATTTTCCTCAACCACGACAGAGCGAGCGGGCGAGAGAGTACAAGTGCGAGAAGTGGGAAAACGAAGGGGTCGTCTTGAGGGGTCATAACTTATATATAGCTGGGGGGGCAGGCGGTGTACCGTATTGAGCCTTCAATGGGCCTGGAGATATGCACTTTTATTTGGGCTCAAACGGTTAATGAGCCCAATAGGTAAGATGAGACCATAAGTATTATTCTATATGAAAGAATGAACACAATATTCTTAATTTCAGCTGTATAATGGATCGCGGGAATATACACGAATCAATGAAAGTAATCATAAACATATGTAAATTTAGTATATGAATTTAAGATAAATATACACATGTCAATAAAATTTTACATCAAAATATTAAAATCGAAAGTGATAATTTGAACGTGATTCGGACACTCCGTAGTCTTTATATTTATAGTCTTTATACAAAGAAAAACTACTATAACTTGGTAATAAAAGCAGGTGGCCATGTCCTAAAAAATAATTTTGAGGAGGCTATCAAATTAAACGCTAGAAAAGTTGAAATCAAAGATGATACTTTGACCTCCCGTTTGGTTGTAACTCTGAAAACGAAAACGGAATGGAAACGAATCTAGTCCACATATGTACATTGTTCATGAAATCATTCTGGTTGGTTTCATGCAAAATGCACTTGCTTCCCCCTACTTTGTTATCATATGGGGTATTAAAACTAATCAAATTCTACTACAATTAGTTCAAAACACAAGGAATGATTCCCAACAACTTCATGAACAAGGGTGTACGTATGGACTAGATTCGTTTTCATTCCGTTTTCGTTTTCGGAGTTCAAACCAAACGGGCCCTAAATATGATTCGGGTACTCTAGAATCGTTGGAGTTGTCTACGAAGGGTTGATATTTTTAGCCGACTACGTAGTAAAAACTAGAGGCCATACAACTAAACAATAATGCAGTTATATTATTGCATATCCTAATATCCATACAGTCAAATTCACAAACAACTATAAAACTATAAAAGGGTATACAGTGCATTGAAAATTTTAAAGTCTATGATTCTACGATAATAAAGGAGTCTATTTTTCTTGTAAAAAAAATTCCATTTACTCCACCCAATATTCTCAACAATATTTTCACTTACTCTTTTCACAATAGTTTAATTCATGAAAAAGTATTTTTATATAAATTTTCTTATCAAAACATGCTAATATATATAGTTTCCCGTGTTAAAACACGGCATCTTATAATTTTAAAATTTAATGCCGTGTTAAAACACGGCATCTTATAATTTTAAAATATGTCAAAAAGGTCTAAAATATGTCGGAATTAAAGTTCCGAGATGAAAACTCTATTATATAAAAATGCAAAATATGGGAAATAGGTTAAAATGGACTAGCTTCTTTTTTTTTTTTTTTGGTAATGGTAAATTCGGAGACCACCCGGTTCGATCGGCTTATCCGCTCTACGTCCGGATCGGGTAGAAAGTCGTGGCCCATTGTTGGGGGATACCCTCCCAATATCAATGTATGGGCTAGCTTCATGTCATGGTCATGTGGAGACAAGACATGCCGCTAGCGGGGCCAAAAGTGGCGATGGTGAGCATGGATGGAGCTGGTAGCCTTATGTCATGGCGGAGTGGAGACAATGCGTGCCACTAACGGATCCAAGAGAAGCGATTGTACGAGTGATGAGATAGTCGGTAGCTTTGGGCGATGGCTTTGTCTCGAGAATGGGTGAGCGGTTCACCGGAACGAACCCGCAAAGCCTCGTTCTTCTCATCTACGAACATGGTGGTCAAGGGCGCATCACTTGGGTTGTAACAACTTAGCTTTTTCATATTCTGAATAAAACGGGTACCCAAATCCGTCCCTCTTACCAAAAAAAAGGTGCTAAAGATACATTTCGTTATTAAAGCGCTTTATCGGCTAAGGAAAAATGTAAAATTCCGGCATGCAAGATAATGTAGTGGGTTTATACATATTTAGGTGTGCATCCATGTACATGAATATTGAGTTCGAGTCCGACACAAAAGCCTAGTTAGGCTTTTTATCGTAAAACCATTTGATAATAGGAGGAAATTTTCCAACATTATTTAGAGCCGATCATCTTTGGGCAAACGTCCGAAATACGGGCGGGTATGAACAGAGAAAGAAGCTAGATCGGGTTGTATTCGGGCACCACTCTAAGCCCACGTGGGCCGTAATAACCGACCCGCCGGCCTAGATTAACATACACACACATATAATTATGTACATTGTAAAATACGAAGTATAATTATAAAATATTTAATATAATTATAATAAATTTAATATATATTACATAAAATAACTTAAATATATATATTTTTTAACAGTTTTATAAAATATTATTTTACGGAAAAAGGTACCCGTCCGGACAAGTACAACGGCCACTATAGCCTTTGTAGGTCTGCCATCCGGACTCGATCCGGATAAACGGCCAATTTTTTTTATATAAAGTCTGGCTAAACTCGGATTTGAACATGTCTAACCTTATTCACTATATCATTTTCTTATTATCGATTTGAGAACACTTCATCATTCACAATTAAGATGGGCTAAGTTGTGAGGACGTTTTAGTCGGAATCGTTTTTCTTGAAAATTTGTTATTTTTGTAGAAACGTGTGTTTGGACAATTTTCTAAAACTAAAAAAAAAATAAGGAGAAACTGAATATATCTATACCTTACAAAATACATATTTTTGAAAGTTTGTATAAATGCTTTTATCATTTTCTTGACCGATTTTCAATTGTTAAGATATTACGTCTGGTCTTGTACTTCAATGGAAATTGGGGTGTTTTCCTCCGGTTGAAGCCCCACATTGGCATCGGAATTTTCATTTATATGTACAAGTTCAATCGTATCGTATGTGTTTGAGTTCTACCCATCTGGTGTCATTGTCCTCTTCAGATTTTGTAGTCGATGTGGTTGTAGAGAAAAGTCATGAATTTGTGATCAACTCTGACTCTCGTTAAAGTCCAAATATGAGGTGTTTGTTCCCTAGGTGCCTTGTTGTTCATTCTCTCCAACAACCTCCATGCCCCATTTGCAGTCACGTGGTTATGTTTCTCCTTCCTTTTCTATGGTGGTTATCCTACTTCGATGTTTGTCTCGTGTTGTATTTAGTGTGATGTTTGTAACACCCCAAATTGTAGGAACTCAAGATGTTACAGGTTAGGACTTTACAATGGTTCCCGACCCTAGTTAGACAACAATTTTACCGGATCTTTCAACAAGGCACAACTAAAGGAAAACCAAAATACGTTTTTATGCATTAAATAGTCATGCTAAAAGAAAGAAAACAAAAAGGAACACCGGTAACAAACTAAATCTATAAACTGAAATGACATGAAAGTTTGGCCAAAAAGGAGCGAAACTAAAACTAACAAGTATGGAAAACACGGCTGACCACTCTCTCCAGATCACTTCACAACGGTTCTACCCTGCAAGGTATCTACAACATAACGGCAAAAACCATTAGCTAGCAATTCTAATATTAGTTAACATTATTATAGCACAACCACACATCAAAGTGGTAAATAAACACATAAGCATGATTTCACACATAGCCCATTTATTATCTTTTATTTAAGTAATTCACACTACACCATATTATCAGGTGACACGAGCGGTTTCCGACCTCGCCTCCGTCCCCGTAAATCATCAGGAGTGGCGCTAATGCATCTGACCGTATACCTAACTGGTTTTGTCGTGGAGAACCTCTTGGACTCGTGACAGAGATGGGTAGTGATGTCACGGCCCATTTGCATACACTTGGATCAATACGTAAATAAAGTTATCATACTCAAGTTATAATTATTAACCACCAAACATACCCCACCAAAATAACGCACACCAATATTACAAAAAAACTAGCTAAGTAAGTTCATAGAACTTACCTGCACTGATCGGAGATCCGATAAATGCTAAAACTCAATCCACATTCGTGTATGATCTCAATAACCCTGTCGAGACGGAAACGTCTTAACAACATAATTCTACCATGTATCAAGCTTTAAGAAGGGTTATAGACTATCTATAAGGTTCTTATATATAGATAAAAAAAGAAACCCTAACTTTTATGAAAAATTGCCAAAATACCCTAACTTTCCTAAAATTCCGAAAAATACCCAAAATGGTTCTTTTAAGTCTTTCACTATAGCCCAATAACATATGGTAATCCTAAAAATTCAATATCGGGTTTGAGGGTTTGCTCAAACTTACACTTTATGTCCAAAACCCTAAAAAAGCTATTTCCGAAACTACTTTAAGTGCCCTACTTTGGCCTATCAAAAGTACTTCTTACTAAATCCAAAAACTGAGAAAATTCATAAACGTACCATGCCATGTCTACTCCTAGCTAGGATGATCAAAATCCAAAAATACCAATCCATAAGATTCACACAAATTTTCAAAATGGCCTACATGAATACCTAAAACCAACACTTAGCCAAAAATAAAGAATGAGTGCGATCATTCCAGCACTTATGCATCGAATCCCATCAAAACTTCAAGTTAAGTGTGCTCATGTCAAAGCAATTTCAGGATGAGTGACCTCATGAGAAGTTTCAGCATAAACATGGTGGTCATGGGACAACGTCCCTAAGATCTCAAGTTTTACAATGTTTTTGGTTTTTTTTTGGTCCCATAATGATTAGTCTGTATGTCGTTTTTCACGCGATCTATCGAGTCTAGAGCCACTAACACTTTTTGTTTTAAGAGGAAAAAAATTAGTTCAAATTCATTTTCACATAGGAAAATTACAAGATTTGGGAAAGTCAAAGGCAAAATCATAAATGAGGGATACGAACATTGTGAAAATGAGAAATTAGGGTCAATTCTACAATTTTGTTTAAAAGTAGTGTTCTTCAAACCGAATAGATTACGAGATACATAAGTAAACTATGATAAATTACCCACAAATTGATGCCCTCATATTTCGTGTACTCCAAAGCTATCATTGGCACCGTAATAAAGACACTACGCGAAAGAATATTCAAAATCACATATTCACATGACCCATGCTATCTATTGCTAACATATGGTGCTATTTTATTTATTGTGTATATCCTTTGGCAAATATAAATACAATATTTGTTCAAATTTAAGATTACGACCTTTGGCAAATTGGAAGATTTAAATGAGAATTACCTTACACATATTCATATTTTTTTATATATATAAATTGTTAAAATAACACTTTCACTAATAATAAAACCAAAATCAACCCTAATAGAAAAAAAAAATTGTGAAGAAAACTAACTAAATTAAGAAATTTTGATAAAATAAAAAACATTTACACCTAGTCCAATCAAACATCTCTTTAAACACTTTTCTATGAAAACCAAATAATCTAACCAAAAGATTACATATGTAAATTCATATGAAAAGTAAACTAAATTATTCCGAGATGAATTTAACAACCTCAAAATTCCAGATCGATTAATTTTGATTTTAATCAAATACAAAACGCCCGTCAAATGGTACAACAATATTTGATTTATAACGTGAATTTGATTTTTAAATTTATTTGATGAAGTTAAGAAAATGGTAGAAATGAAATAATCTTAAAGAGAAGAAAAAAAGGTAATATCAGATGAATCAATATAAATTATTAATAAAATTACTTAATTTTGTAATTATGTTGCAAATCAATGGAATTATTTACAAAATATTAATTTTTTAGTTTCGTTAATTTAACTCAATTCGACACCTTCCATAGTTCCATGTGAAATATCAAATGAGCACTAATTTTTACTTCAGGCGCGGAATTAGGGAGGTGATTGAACAAAATATGCGTTCATTTAAAATTCCGTAACATAGAAAGCATTATAGAAACAGGGTATAGAAAATAAATTGAATTTTTTTAAATATTGACCGAGATTAGACAAAATATGGTCGATGGTTAAGATTAATCAAACCATACAATAATATGATAAACGATTTCAACTTCATCCGCCTTCAAATATCTCACAATCCGCATAACATCGAATTATGCCCTGACCTATGAGTTTAGAGCGAAAACATCGATTCATGAGCATGACTTGTTTCCTACAAAAGAAAACAAACTTTTCAGCCATTTCCCCCTAGGAGTTGATTAGCTAAAGCAAATTAATAACCTACAAATGATTTCGTATGATATGGTTATTCAGATATTGTGGAAATTCGATCCTGTACTCATAAAATCCTAAAAGAATTTCGTGAGCTGTAATCTCCAGCAATTCAGTCAAGCACCCCCATGATTTTCATTTTTCACCAATCTTCTTATATAACATAAAAAAAACCCTAAAAAGGAAACCCATAAAGGAAAATCGAAATTCCAAAGGAAAAATAGGCCATCCAATCACTGCCCATTCTAAAACTCCTCCTTCCAAACTTCCCCAGTTCCCACCCATCTGATTTCGCTGCATTTAGCTCAATGGGTGTTTCCTAAATCATTCAATTCCGATCTACGAACCAATCATTATAACGGCAGTCTTCTCTTCCATTCCCAAGATCTCGCCTGCGTCCTTGTTGCTTTTGGTGAGATTCACTGCACTTTGAATCTGGGTTTGCATATAGCTAGATTCCGATTGATTTCTTGTGGGTTTTTGAGGAGTAGTGTTAACATAAGGTGGGTGATGAAAGTTGAGTTGAATTACTTAGGGACGCAATGACTGGTGGGTCATTGGGTCTGCGTTCTTCCAGTTATGGCTCCTTACGGCAACAACAGTTACTAATACAAGATCAATTGGCTTCGCCGTCCCCACCGACTCCTCTAATTTTTGTCCCAAGGAAGCCTGTGAAGATGCTCAAGGATAAGGAGAGATTGTTTCAGTGGATTTTCAAGTTTGCCGGCCGGAAGAAGGTTGGCATGCTATTCATCTGTATCATCTCGTTAGCGGTTTTTGCTTGGGTTTTGTACATGGGCAGAGGTTAGACTTATCTTTGCTTTTGCCTTTTCTTGTTAATTCGGTGTTTATCGGTTGTCTGCTACTACTTGTTAGTGCTGATGCATTGCTAAAATTTTAGTCCATTTGAGGATTTTCGAGTTCATGGCTTTAGATTTGATGGGTTGATTCGGATGTGTTATGCTTGGATGGTTTACTCTTTCTAATTTGAAGATGGATTTTGCCCTCAATTAATGCCGATCATTGCTAGATTTCTATACGGTGTTAACGATTCGATCTGGAGTTATATAAATGTACCAAGTTCTTCTGTATTATACTGCTCTCACCCCAAGTTTGCCTACAGCTTCCGGTTATTCCGTATACTATAGTATTCCTTGGTAAATAGAATGGGTGATGTAGGAAAAGGATTTGATCTCTACAATTCCAAGTTGAACATGTTAATTAAGCCGTGACTACAATATCAGAGGCTGCTAATCTTTTTAGAGTTTGGTTAAACACAATGCTGATGTAAGCAGTAAAGTTGCTGATAACCTTTGATAAGGTAGAAGATAACCTAATAAGTTAGAAACCTGAAAATCTGGTAGTGTGTAGATATCAAAGCCGTATAATGTATAATGTAACCGGTGCTCTACCATACACACCCATAAACTATTAAATCGTAGGAAGGAATCTTCAAAGATGGAAGCAGCAAAACCAGTGTCCAGTCTTAATCTTTTACAACGAGCAAAGATTGGTCCCGTATTGTTTTCCTGCTTTGCACTTATTCTTAATTCTTGTTTCCACACATAACTACGATCTTTTCTACTTTTTAGTGTGATGATTAGTGAATATCTGGTAGATTGCAGCACAAAACTATGCTATATTATCACATCTTTCTAGCGCAGACATCAAAATGGCCTTTAGTGAAAATACTCTTTTT
Organism: Fagopyrum tataricum; assembly: GCA_002319775.1. Lineage (NCBI taxonomy): Eukaryota > Viridiplantae > Streptophyta > Magnoliopsida > Caryophyllales > Polygonaceae > Fagopyrum > Fagopyrum tataricum. The sequence goes on along the minus strand of CM008279.1, from coordinate 6,665,990 downwards.
TGGGGTGAAACTTGAAAATGCAATTTTTTTCTGGGTTTCTGGCTATGCTCATTTTTGTTTTTTCTTTACAGTATGTAACAAGAATGGCCTTTAATGAAATTAGTCTTTTTTGGGGCCATTCAATTGATTTTTTATAATCCCACTTCTCATAATAGGTAGATATTTTATGAGCTGGAATTAAGTTGATCTTTGCTCTATGCAGCTGATAATGGCAGGGAGGATGTTCATAATCCAAATATCAGATTCAATAACAGCACGGATATAGTACGTAAAACCTCAATTCTTCATGAAGAAGAAAAGACTAGCTCTGATTCCTCTGAATATTTTCGAGGTTATGCTCTTCCTCCAGGGAATCCCTGTGAAGGTTTTACATTACCACCACCCCCAGCAGATAAAAAACGAACTGGACCTCGGCGTAAGTTTCAGCATCTTAGTTTTCCTTCTTCAGCTCCGTCTTTTAACTTATGGTGGATGTCAAATAATTAAAACCTTTGCTTGTTACTTTGCCTGCTCAGCTTGCCCAGTCTGTTACCTACCCGTTGAAGACTCCATATCTTTGATGCCAAATGCTCCATCTTATTCTCCGGTTCTTAAAAATTTGACCTATGTTTATGACCCAAATCCATCTAAAGCCCAAGCTGAGTTTGGAGGATCTGATTTTGGTGGATACCCTTCACTGAAGCAGAGGGCTGATTCATATGACATTAGAGAGTCAATGACTGTCCATTGCGGGTAAAACCAATGTCTTCTAATTTGCTCTTGAATCCAAAAGCTATATTTTTGTATGTGTTCTGACATATGTAGTTTTCAGTTCAATAAACCAGAATTTCTCAACTTTTACATCAAAAGATTCATCTCGTTGTGCAAATATAAATATAACTTGCTTGTGTATCAGATTTGTCAGAGGAACTAGAGCTGGTCGCGGGACTGGATATGACATTGATGATTCTGATCTTAATGATATGGATCAGTGTCGGGGGATTGTTGTTGCGTCAGCAATATTTGGTACATCTTTATTTGAATCATTTTTTTTAATCTTTAGACTTGATTTAGTGTCCTGACAATTTGCTAAATGCACTATCTGTCAGGGAATTTTGACTTATTACGACAACCCAAGAACATTAGTGAGACGGCCAAAAAAACAGTTTGCTTCTTTATGTTCTTGGATGAGGAAACGGAAGAATATATGAGGAATGCTAGTGTGATTGATGGAAGCAAGAAGGTTGGACTGTGGAGAACTGTTGTTGTTCATAACATTCCTTATACAGATCCAAGGCGTACTGGAAAGGTGAAGTCTTTATTCATTTAGTGCCTCCAACTTACTTTTCTTTGGTTGAGAATGCGCAAGAGGACTGCCTCTACTGGTTCCTTACTGGATTCCTGCGACCACTTTCTAGCTTCTACCAATGTTCAAGAAGATTGACAGATATAGCTTCTTGCAAGGATTTTAGTGATTTGTGACACTTCTTGGATGTCAATGAAATTTGAGTTTAATACATCATGTCTGACAGCTAGTTACAAATATGATAGGTTCCAAAGCTTCTGATGCATAGGCTTTTTCCCAATGCTCGCTATTCTATATGGATGGATGGGAAGCTTGAGCTTGTAGTTGACCCATATCAGATTCTAGAAAGGTAATTGAAAATTTTCCCATGCTTCTTCTTCCATTGCCTGCTGAATAAACTAAGAGATATTGGATGATTTTCAGTATTTTCATAGTTTACCAAAAGATCTGTCATCAGATCAACATATAAGAATCATGTGTACCACCCCATATTGATCACATTAGTTGACATAATACTTACACTTCATAAATGTTGATAGACGTGCAATGGTGGAATTATAAATTCTGGTATGATGCCATTTGATTTTAGCCTCTTCTGGTTTTCAGATTTCTGTGGAGGGAAAATGCTAGTTTTGCAATATCTAAACACTACAAGCGGTTTGATGTGTTCGTTGAAGCTGAGGCTAACAAAGCTGCAGCAAAGTATGATAATGCTTCAATTGACTTCCAGGTCGAGTTCTATAAGAAAGAGGGTCTAACCCCGTACTCTGATGCTAAATGGCCTATTATTAGTGGTAAACGATACATCATTAAATCTTTTTTGATTCCTTGTGTGCTTTCCTTTTCATATGCCTTCACTTTAGGAGTTAAAGATTATTGTTGAACACGCAGATGTTCCTGAAGGATGCGTGATAATTAGAGAGCATATTCCTATCTCAAACCTCTTTACCTGTCTATGGTTCAATGAAGTTGACCTATTTACTTCTAGAGACCAGATAAGTTTCGCGATTGTCAGGGATAAGATTAGGGCTAAGACGAACTGGAACACTAGCATGTTTCTGGACTGTGAAAGGCGTAACTTTGTTGTTCAGGTACTTAACTGATTATACCATTTCTTTTTATCTTCCATTCTAATTGTGAGTATGCTTAATACCGTATGAACACCAAGTTAGTTCCCCTTACACTTTACATACCAGCATGAAACCACTGGCCATCTCTTCATGTGTATTGCTGAAGATTCATGAAGGGCTGCAGACCCACCAAGTCGTTTTGAGCCTGCATTATCCCCGTTTAGGCTCTGAAGGAATAGCTTTTAGAAACATATCTCAAATCCAGCAACATAATCATTCTCAAGATTTTTTAGGGCATTATAACTGATTATACCACTTCTTTAACTTTGCTGCATTTTTTGGATGGAATCAGTATCTGGTTATTTGGTTTTATTTTCTCACTTTGCCCAGAATCCCCTTTGATGAAAAATGGAGCTCCTATTTTTTGGACGGAATCAGTACTTAGCTGATTTTATCTTCCATTGTAATTGTGAGTATGCTTAATACCGCATTATTCCCATATAGGCTCTGAAGGAAATAGCTTCTTAAACATAACTCAAATCCAGCAACATGATCATTCTCCATTTTTTTAGGGCATTACAACTATGCTCCTTATATATGTATCATTTGTCCTTCTTTAACTTTGCTGCATTTTCTGTATGGAATCAGTATCTGGTAATTTGGTTTGATTTTCTACACTTTGCCCAGAATCCCTATTGATGAAAAATGGAGCTCCTATTTTTCACTTCTTTATCAGCATGGGAATATCCAAACTGGCATGTAGCTAAAATACCGTTTGTTACATTACAGGGTTATCACAGGGATGTTTTGGAGCGCATGACTCCTCCACCCATTCTGCAGCATCTGCGTCCACCTCCCCTCTTTCTGCCACCACCACTTTCTCCTCCACCACCAGCATCTGAAAATAAGAGATTATCAACAAGACGCGGAAAGGGAAGGAGACGTAATCGTAAAGTTGGTGCTGGGAAGATCAGTGACTGATTCTAGCTGATGAACTTTCCTTTAGGTGCAGAGAGAGAGAGAAATTATACATTCACTTTGATTTGTGGGGCTTAAGGCGAATTGTGAAAGGCCTCATTCATTTTTTGTTGGTGTATATATAAACACAGATGAATAAAGACCTTGATATGAATCTTCATGCTTGTCTAAAGTTGTTTGCTACAGGATCTGCAACGTGTTTTGACAACATAACTCAATCGGCCCTTCCCACTTACAATTGCTAAAGGATCTGCAATGTGTTTTAACAACATATCTCAATCGGCCCTTCGTTATAGGGTTTGACTCCTACTATTTCGTAAGTTTGATGTCTCCTTGCATTTGGTAAGTTTGATGCGCCGATGAGGTGGGGTTGGGTTCATGAACCTTGTAAAACCTTATCCCCTCATGAAACTTGAAGAACCTTAATGACGCTCTTGAATGATTATTAATAGAAGCTAGTATTGGATGTTTTCTTTAAAAAAAAAAAAAGAGAAGAAAGAAAGAAAAGCAAAGAAAAGAGAAAAAAAAATGTAAAGCTCCATTCAATTCTAATTGCTACCAAATTCCAATGGCCTTATCCTCTCAATCTCTCTCCTCTTGTACTGTTGCTGCATTCTTCTCACTGCCATCTCCCTCCTCGTGCGCCAAGGCTAATCTCTCTTTACCATCACCCAAACCCATTAACCCTAATCTCTCAACTTTGTCTTCATCCCCTATTTCTATCTTGTCAGAGAAATGGAAAACAAGAACTACAACAAGAACAAGGGTTTCTTTCTTCACAGGTTTCTTAACCAAACCCAAAGATGCTGGACCCATCAAGGAGGAGCTTCTCCAAGCTATTCAACCCCTTGATAGAGGCGCTGATGCCTCCCCTGATGATCAACAGATAATCGAGCAGGTCTTTTTCTGTCCCCATTTTCTTATTTTGAATTAGCAAGGTCTCATTTTTAGTTCTGTACATGTAGCTTTATCTGGAATTTTGTATGATTCTTGGAAGAGTTTAACCCTATCTGCCATTGTTAAGCCTTTGTTTAGCTGCACGACTTGTTGATAGAACAGAGGTACCAGATAGCTATTTCCGTTAAAGTCTGATGTCGGTCTTCTCTGGAATTTTGCTGATAATTAGATAACTCGGAAACTCGAAGCAGTAAATCCAACGAAAGAACCTCTCAAGTCAGATTTATTAAATGGGAAATGGGAGCTCATTTACACTACATCAAGATCAATTTTGCAAACTGAGGTTAGATTAATAATCTTAGTCTGCGCCAAGGTTAGATTCAGTTTTCTAAACAATGTTACAAATTAAGCTACTTCATAGTCTGACTTGTAACAGAGGCCAAAGTTTCTGAGATCGCGAGTTAACTATCAAGCAATCAATGCAGATACATTGCGTGCGCAAAACATGGAAACTTGGCCATTTTTCAATCAGGTAATAAGCCTAGTCAAACACTGTAACATATTGTCTCAGACTAGTACGAGTCTTCTTTGCACTTTTTGTACCGGGATAATCCTTCATGGTGGCTATTATGCATTTTATCAGGTCACAGCTGATTTAACTCCTCTGAATTCCAGAAAGGTTGCTGTGCAATTTGACACTTTCAAAATCTTAGGCTTGGTAAGTGATCTTATCATATACATATTCTCTCAATGTTCATGCGATCATTTTGGTGATAAAACCCTAGCAACTTCTTCTTTATGGTTTAGGTGCCTTTTGAGTAGGATTTCTGAATGACAGGTTTAAAGCGTGCCTGCAAATCTAAAAATGCATGCTTCTTCTCATGCAGATACCTGTAAAAGCGCCTGCAAGAGCTCGCGGTGAACTTGAAATAACATACCTTGATGAAGACTTGCGGTGAGTTTGTACTTGTTATGATTGTTTGGAGTGAGTATATATACCCTTTTATGATATCTGTATTAATTGCTTTCATAGAGTCTCGAGAGGAGATAAAGGAAACCTGTTCATCCTGAAGATGATAGACCGATCATATCGGATCCCGAGCAAGTAAGCAATCAATCTGTCTGGAGGGTCCGGAAAGATAACCTACAGACAGCATGAACAAGGGAACTGGTCTGCGAGTATTGCTTGTATATCTTGTGTTCATAAATCAAAAGATCTGATTAGCAGAGTTTATGCTTTGTGCAAGGCAGACAAGTAGAAGCAATTGTTTTGTAAAAATATATGCTTCCAAAACATACTCTATATATAGTTTATACAATCATCTCCTTTTGATTCCCAGTTTGCATGATCTTCATCTTCACAACATCCATAGCATTGTCTTTACAGAAATTCAAATCTAACATTCTAGGGGCAATAGCTGTGAGAAGCAAAGAGCTTCTTTCATCCCCTTTCTCTACAAGCTATGCAAAACAAAACAAAATGTAAAGAGACGGGTTCGACGGTCATCATGGTTCCAGCTTCAACGATACTACTCGAGATTGTCTGTTGCGTTTTGCTGACTTGGCAAACAGCACTGACACACAAGGTGGAGCCCACCAAGGTCTGTGAACCTTCTGCTCACCTTTCAAGCAAGCAACTGGAGAGGAAGAGATACAACACGCGTCAGGACACAAACATTCCTAACAATTTCAAAGAATCCTATATTTAAAGACAGAGATATAACCTTTAATCCGTCTAAGTTCCTTGCAGAGAGTAATGAAATCTCCCCATTTCATATGGCAACGCCTTATGAATCTAAGTATTTGCTCAGTTGTGAACATGGACATACCCTCCAAGTACTCACCATTAACACTGTTCTCTTCAAAAATCTGTCGGTAACTCCCGAGGTTTATCTCTTCCAACCACAAACCAACATCCTGGGGGTGAAAGGGAGTACAACAATAATATGTCTCAGAACTCACAGTTCAAATTCACGTTTGACAGAACCTGTATGCAAAACTTAGAGACAACATGACACTAAGAGGAGCATTCTGGCATGCAGCAAATAAACATCAACCCAGAGAAGAGGCGGTTAAAGAACACATCTGTCATCCACAAGCTAAAAACTGTCAATGAAAGCAGTTGAAGGTTTAAGCAACATATCCAGTAAACAGATCTTCAGATTTCAACTTGTTACTCATCAAAAATCATTCAAGGGGTTAACAGAACCGAATATTGGGAATTTGGGATTCGGTTGTATGTATTTCACAAAGTTACCCCTAGAAAGTAAAGAGAAAGCGTATACATAAACCCGAGATGACGATTCAATCAAGCTATAACACGAGGAAGAACGAATCGTTCAAAAACAACAGCAAGATCTAATTTTGATCTCAAGAGATTTGAAAGGGAAAATACCTCAACGGTCCAGATGTAGAAATCAAGAGGCTCAGGCGAGCGCTGTTTGCTCATCTCCCGTAATCCCACTTCGAAACAATAAAAGAAGGCTAGAAATCCCATCATTCAAATTGCAGTAAGGCAACAGCCGTGAGAAAGATCAAAATTGACAGAGAATCAAAAGTATCCGAGAAAAGTTAGTACCTGGTCAAAAAACTGGAGGAAAACCCTAGACTTGATTCTCTACATTTGACTAGACATACTCACACCAAAAGAAAGAGAGTGCGTGGTGAGTGTTAGTGAATTCAGAGAATCTCAGAGTTGTCTGGAAATGGAAAGTAGGAAATGCAAGATGACGGCCTGATTCTTGATAAATTTGTTGGTTAATTTAAGAGCTGGACTGGGCCATAAAAATTGAAGGTGGCTGTACACAAACATACAATGAGAAAAGGAAAAAGGTGGCCTTGTTTGCAAATAATGATTAACGTTAAATTATTGGGTGGGTCAAATTGTGTCTTTTGGTGCAAATTACGATTCAATCAATTCATGCAACTTAATTATAACTCACCAAGTGGTCAGGTGGGTCTAAAACCCTGAATTATCGTCTTCCTTATGTAATAAATGCTACTAATTTGTGATATACTATTTCATTTAGATTAATTTATGGGGACTAACATAATTACAATTTGCATGTAAGAAACAACCATATACGATACCTGTACGTGTACATATTTCATAATTTTTCATTTATTTTTTTTAATTTTAAAATAAAGTTCAACGACTCATAGTTTTTAAAAATGAAATAATCTGTTCAGACACGAATACAAAGTATATTTACTAATGTTTTCATAAATGGTGGAGAATAAGAGAATTTAATAACTACGGAATGTTATGAAATTGATTTTTCTAATTTATGTTTTAAGTGAATAGGATAAGAATTATTTAAGTTTATTATTTTAATTAATTTTCAACATGTTATTTTGTATTATTAGATTTTTAAAATAGGATTATTGATAAAATTGATCAAAACAATGATAAACAAACTTACATAGTCCACAAGAGCGGTCCAAGAGCTTGCTCAAAATAAAAGAAGTCACGCCTGGATTGCTTTGCTTCTTGCTTTACTAGATCTTGATCCCAAGATGCTGTAGTCTGTAGGAAAGGTGGCTCCGAAATGAGTTAATGATGTATGATTACTATGATATGAATCACGGTGAGGAGGGCCCGTTGGTTTATAATATTTCTATTTAGGGGTGGCCATCCGCACGTGTCCTAAAACAAGTGGGTGAGTTTAGATTGCGAGGTTAAGAAGATTGGTCGCAATCTGAGCGGTATCACCGATCTTACCGTACTACCTAAATTTATGAATTTGCCGAGAAAGAGTAGCAAGTTGTCACATATCGTCCTTTTTATTCTACGACACAAATTTTAGTGATTTATGATTAGAAAAAAAAAGCATTATTCTTACCAGTAAAGACATAAGTTTACCATATTGAAAAATCCGGTTCGTATTTTCAGATAAATACTATTTCATTTGAAGGATCGAGAAAAGTATCGTTTTTTTTAAAAATCAAGCGTATGTAGTTTTTCGCCTAATCACAATGTTTTCCTCCTAAATACCGTCGAGGCATCGCCCCAGTACCTCATTGTCCCTTTGCGGCCTTACCCTTTTAGTTCCATCTCGACCTTCAAGATCCAGAGTAAATAGGCGTTTCTTTACCCACTGTATAATTAAGAGTATTGTGTAGGAAAGGGGAATTCCTATAGGTTTTTGCTATGTAAAATACAGTATCAAAAGATTTTGATAAAATAAGGTAAAAAAGAAAATCGAAAATATTATAAGTTATATAATTTTTTATTTATTTATTTATTTTTTTGAAAAGCGGAAAGCGGTTAGATTAGGCTACCTTCTCGAGGTAGTCAAACCTAAAGCATCTTTGCGGATGAGAACATTAAGTTCGGATAATCATAAAAATTGGTGTTGAGGTCGAGATTTCCAAGTGGGTCAATCGGTCAGCAACACCGTTGATTTTTCTGAAGACATATTTGATCTGAATTTCGTCAAAAAAACACAGATCCAATATGGAGTCGGAAATAATTACTACTTACCCCTATAACTCGAAGAAATTATCTAAAACTGAATTTGAAAGTCCTTTATTATTCAGAATAATTACTACTTACCCCTATAAGTTGTATAACTAAGCTTATGTTGGATCTCACGTCACATTATGGAAGTTCCCATTAACCTATGTTATTATAATAATATAGATAAACTTATAAAACAATTAAAAATAAAAATATGAGTTCGAACGAGAAACAAAGTAGATGATAAGAGGAAAACCCAATAAAAGGGAAGAAAGTGGTCCCACACACACATTTATATACGAGCCTGTTTGCTCATTTCATGTCCAAATTAACCTCTTTGTAGGCTTTTTGTTGGGATTGAGATTTTGATAACTCTCAATCCTCAATTCAATTGTGTATCATATTTAGTTATATCGTCACTCATTTAGTCATGCCTTACGTCCTATCCAAAACCCCAAACCCAACAGTTTGAATCATCAAGCCCATATCATGTTATTGGGCCTTAAAGCCCATATCATGTTATTGGGTACGCCCCTAGTAAAGACATATCATGTTTGGGCCTGCTAAACACTCCTAAACACTAGAGTTTGGTCTTTGCCAAACACAACCTATGTTGCAAACTAGTTATACGTTTCTGGATTTTAATAAACTTTATAAGGAAATTTCATATCCTGCCCTTATATTTTTTTTTACCTTTTCGGATTATGCTTGAAAAAATATCAGTTGTTAAATAGTATTTTTAAGCTTTATAATTTTTCAGAATATATCAATCTACAATACATAAATTTACATCTGCTAACATTTTAAGGAGAAAAAGGATTAATGATTCATCAATTATATAGACATTTAATGTGACTAGTAAATAAATAAATAAAATTTCTAAAAATAATAACTTATGATAAAAAAATATATTCCGAAAAATTATAAAATTTAGGCAATATAAAAAATTACCCATTTGTAAACCATTTATAAATGCTCATATATTGATATGTGCATCGTTCACTAAGTAAATTTACTTGTGTCTGTACATGAAAAATGTTTAATTATTAACCTGTGGCCGGTGGGGTGTGCATAACATATTTGATGTCCCTGTCTTCTGGCCTATATTACTCTGTTACTGGATTTTTCTATTTGTGCTTACAATGAAGCGACAAATCACACACACGATCACGTACAGATATATTCCTTTCAGTCTTGGGAAGTAGCTAGATAAAACTAATGTAGTTATGATTGTAGTCACCACCACTCCACACCATGTGTTTTTAACTGTGGTTTCCATTACTATTTCAAACAAAGTATTGCCTTTCAATTAACAAATGGTTTCTTGTTTTGTTCTTGGTACAAAAATATGATGGGAAAAAGATCAAGTGCTAGACGATCTGTAGACTAAAGCACGGTCAGTGAGTATTTATAGTTCACGTACGGTGTTGTTATTGTATTAATGAAGCGAGTGACATTCTATTTAGGTCGTCAAGGCAACAACAAACCAAGTATGACTATGACTCTACGAGGAGTGTTGATGTAGGACAAGCCGTAACAAAATCTTTAGCAGACCACTTCCTCACAACCTTGGCTCAACCCTCACGCTCTTCGCTCTTCGATGCACATCGACTTTCTTCAACAAATCAAATTCCAACCCTTTCCTCTTCCGCTTTTCAATACATTTACCTAAGAGCCTCCCATCTTAGGTAATACTACAAGCTACAATTACGATTACAAATCTAGTATTACAAATCAAGACTGCTTGCATGTGTTACTGAATTTGGGGTTTGTGGATGAGGAAATGTTGAAAAGGAGGAGAAGAGACGTTGAACGAAAGAGGAAGAAGAAGGTGCATACATGAGTGATTTCTTTCGGATGGAGTCGATTTTTGAGTGCAACTCGATTTAGGTTTAGTTCTTCTTAAACCCTAACCTGTCATCTCTGAAGTCGTTGGGGAAAAGCAGGTGAAAGTAGTCGGAGAATGCGACGAAAGGGTGCTGGTGGGAATGAGATACCACAAGAAAGGTGGCAGGATTCGAACCTATGACCAGCCCGCCCCCGACCCGCTGGGTTGGGTGGCCTACCTTTAGAGATAGACTCGGGAGCTAATGAGCTGCCAACAAAAAAAAAAAAAGGGCATCTGAGGAGGACGAGGTTGTGGACAAAGTTTGAAAGAAGAGAGAGTGGGCAAAGAAGAAGAGACGACGAAACACATAAGAAGATGAAGAATTGAGTTGAAGAGAGATGGATTGAAATTATTTAATTTATTTTTTCTGTTAAATATTTAAATTAAAGTGCATACTTAATTCATCTAATAAATTTTAAAGTACAAACTCAGTGTACATAATTAAAAGAAAGTTCATTATTACCTTCTTTATTCTAATATTCACTTATGTATGATTATTTTTGTATATTTCGAAAAATTATAAAATTTAGAAGACCATCAATAATTACCCATTTACACACCATTTATAAATTATAAGCTCTTAATCATATTATTGTTTAAGGATGGTGGTGTAGTAAAGTTTATTTGTAATAATATCTTAATCTTTTAAGATTACAGTTGAATAATTATTTTAGTTAAAAAGTTTTATATGAATTACTTAACTTTTTTACAAACCATATTATTCTCAATGTTGTAGTATATACTGTATATGAATATATATAGTTCGTTCAATTATATATTACAACATACAAATGCCTTTGCATATAACTAGTATGTTCGTATAAGATGTGATAAAAGCCTTTGCATATAATATTTATGAAGTATATAACTTTTATCACATATTATAACTAATATGTCGGTATAAGATATGATGAAAGAAAGATAGCATATATAGTATGCATGTTATCTTTCTTTTATCACATCATGTACCGATCCTAACACCAATTTTTTAAAGATTCCGAATTTTCTGTTTTCATCCGCAAGGATGATTTAGGTTGGACTACTTCTAGGATGCAGACCAATCTAACCAACTTTTATTTTCATTTAAAAAAAAATAGTTTTAATATCAATTGTTTAGTAATACTATATTTATAGTCGATGTAGTTGTAGCTTGTAGTCGTAGTTGTGGTTTATAGTTACGGTTCTCGAGTAGATTTTTCATAGATTTTGATTTTTTTAAAAATACATTTACGGATGATGTTGTGTGTTTATAAAAAATAAATTTATGCTATTTTTAATATCATAAAATACATAAATACCCTTATCTTCTTCCAAATGTCCGAGACCTATCTACCTATTTGTTCATAGTCTATTTTTGCATCCTTCCTAGTTCTTTTACATCGTTGGCAATCACATAATGCAATTTATGCAATTAATCCTTCCGGTTTTAGGCTTTGATTCTGTCACCAACAAATAATTTAGGGCTTCGATTTGGCAGATCTAGAGGATTCAACACAACACTTCACAAATCTAGGGTTAGGTTCATATCACATACAAGAAAGAAGGAGAGGGATTTCGCTGGAGATGGTTGAACATGTCACCGGAGGTGGTAGTGGTGGAAGAACGGTTACGTTTCCAACGCTTGTATTGGGTCGTTTATGAAGAGTGAAGTCCTCTGGTTCTTGTAGATTTTTAAAATCTTAATTTCAAACCCACTAAAATATTTAACAAAATTACAATATATTTTACAAAGATGTAACTAAACAGAGCTTCAAAAGAGTGTGGTCCGGTACTACACAACTAAACACACCCTTAACTTGTTGACATGTCCGACACCGTGATACAAACTCAGCAATATCCTTCTTCACACTTTACCACCAATAGTAGGATTTATTATCCCGATACATCTTATTCGATCCTAGGTGTATGAAATATGGTGTTGCATGAGCTTCAACAAGAATCGTTCTTATGATCTCATCGTCTTGAGGCACACATACCCTTTCCCGATATCTGATTATACTCTTGGCATAGATACAAAAATATGAAGGTTCACCACTCTCGATCACTAACCTTATTTTGGTGAATTCAAGACAACTTAGTTGTTTTTGTTAAATTTCTTTCAACCAACTAGGCACTATCTCCAAGGTGCACAAGTACACTTGTTCAATCTGAACCCATATCTCAATGCCATTACTAACCAGATCTTTTTGTATCTCCACTTGTATAGTTAATCGGGCAATCGCTTTTTCTTAAACAAACTTTATGCTCAAAGCATCAACCACAACGTTAGCCTTATCATGATGATATAATATTTCTAGGTCATAATCCTTTATCAGCTCCAACCATCTTCTTTGTTTCATATTCAAAATTTTTAAGTGAAAATGTACTTTATGCTCTTGTGATCTATCATGATCTTATACGTAGTTCCAAACAAATAATACCGCCAAATCTTTAGTGCGTGAACTACTACTGCTAACTCCAAGTCGTGTCTTGGATAGTTCTTCTAATATTGCCTCAACTGTCTTGATGCATAGGCTATGACTCTCTCCTTCTCCATCAGAACACATCCCAAACCCATTTTGGAAGCATCATTATAAATGTAAGACCCGAGGTCTTAGGGACGTTGCCCCCATGCCAACCATGCACGTGCATAAACTTCCCAGGAGGTTACCCATCCGAATTTGCTCCCGCACGAGCACGCTTAACTCCAGAGTTATTTGTCCTCACTCTATCACTGAAAAAGAAGAATTCTTGATGACATGGGTAGTAACACATCCTTATAAGTTAATCACAAATCTCCATTCAAATGCACGATGACAATTTTTCCGGGATGTTACAATCTCCCCCACTTAAACTCCTGACGCCCACGTCAGGCCAAGGACCGTTCACCGAGCCGAGTGACCGCGTAACAGGGCCAACACATTCGTAACTCAGGATTATCTCTGATACCAATTGTAAGACCCGAGGTCTTAGGGACGTTGTCTCCATGCCAACCATGCACGCGCAGAAACTTCCCAAGAGGTCACCCATCCCGAAATTAATCCCGCACGAGCACACTTAACTCCAGAGTTATTTGTCCTCACTCTACCACTGAAAAAGAAGAATTCTTGATGACATTGGTAGCAACCCATCCTTATAAGTTAATCACAAATCCCCATTCAAATGCGGGATAACAATTTCCGGGATGTTAAAGTAAACAATGAAACCTAGAGTTTCATTTAACTGAGCTAACATAGGTGCAGTGGCCAATCTCTTCAAAGCTTGCTTGATACTTTTTAGTCCAAACAAACTTTTCCTTTTCTTGTAGTAGGTTGTTCATAGGTCTAGCTATGATGGAAAACACTTCCACAAAACGTCTATAGTATCCCGTTAATACTAGGAATAATGTATCTCTTTGACCTTTTTTGGTGGTTCTCATGATAGCACAATTTTAATCTCGGAGGGTCAACTTTGACTCTTTCCATAGTAATCACGTGTTCCAAAAATATTACTTATTTCATCCAAAAGTCATACATGAACAACTTGGCATAAAACTTCTCTTTCTTCAATACTTGGAGAACTACTTGCAAATATTTTACAAGCTCTTCATTACTTCTTGAATAAACCAAAATATCATGTATGAATACGACAATAAACTTGTCTAATTATCCGATAAAAATATGATTCATTAGCTCCATAAATGCAGCTGGTGCGTTAGGTAATCCAAATGGCATAACCACAAACTCATAGGGTTCATAGCGAGTTCTGAATGCCTTCGTATGAAAATCCTCTTCTTGAATCTTCAACATGTGATAGCTTGGTCGCAGGTCAATCTTGGAGAACATCTTTGCAACTTGAAACTGATCTAACAAATCATCAATTCGTGTTAGATGATACTTGCTCTTAATCGTCATCTTATTCAATTCTCTATGTCGATACATAACCTCAATGTACCATCTTTCTTCCTCGCGAACAACACTGGCGCTCCCCAAGGTGATACACTTGGCCGAATAAATCCTTCATCCGTCAATTCTACCAACTGCTTCTTCAACTCAAGCATTTCCACATGTGTCATTCTATACGGAGCTTTAGAAATTGGTCTAGTTCTAGGCTCTAGATCAATTCTAAAGTTAATTTGTCTTGTACGTGACAATCTAGGTAATTCATCTTGAAAAACATATTTAAACTCGCGCGCAACTCGAATGTTTTTCAATAGAATCTTTCCTTATTTCTCCAATGCATAACATAAATATGCTTCACGTCATTTCTTATCAGCTTACTTGCTTTCATCGCAGAGATCACCATTAGGGGTTCTTGGAAATCACCTTCTTTAAACATGTGACAAGTACCATCATTCGCTAATATCATTGTAACAAACCAAGTTTTTAATAAAACCAAGACGTCACATGGCTAAGGATCACACAGTGGGTTCCATCAGTTAGCCTGACAACAACTTCACAAATAGGAACTTGAAACAAGAAGCATGCTAAAATAAAGAAAACATTCAACATGTCATATATAAAACATTTATATTAAACAAACATGCATTCAATTATCATATATCACAAAACGACACTTCAAAACATGCAGATAGCATAATGACCTAACTTTGTGAATACTGAGAGATGAGTTGGATTCTTCGTCCCGATAATTCAATAGGACTTATATCAAAATATTGAGATTATTATATCTTGGAAGCTCATAGTTTAGAATAAGCGTATTAGATGATTTTGAAAATTTGGATTTATAACTTTTATGTGGCTAGAGAGTTAAACTCTTAGGAAGTTCGAATAGAGCATTTCACTCCTAAAAGCCCTAAGAGAGTCTTATAAGTGTTTCCAGAAGATTTTATATATATATATATATATATATATATATATATATATATATATATATTAACCATTAGATTAAAGTTGATAAACGTATAAGATTGAAAGTTGTATATGGTTGTAAATTAAATAAGTACATCTATTTTCCCTAATAGAATTTTAGATTTTTTTTAAATTTCTAACTAAAATATTCAATAATCAATGTTCAGTCCTTAATAGAAATATACGTTCGTCAACTTTGACTAAAATATAAGGAATCAATGTTCATAAAATTTTAACGACCAATCTAACAAATTTAATCAGCATAAAATTTAACGACCAAAATTTAACGACCAAATTTAACGACCAATTTTAATGACCAAAAAAAATAAATTAACGACCAATCCTAACATATTTATCCAGCATAAATTTAACGACCAAATTTAACGACCAAAATTTAACCACCAAAATTACCGACCAAAAATAATAAACTAACGACCAATCTTAACAAATTTAACGTGCATAAAATTTAATGACCAAATTTAACGACCTAACACTGTAATGCAAAAATACGACCTACCTATAGAATAAAAAATCAAGTTTTAACGACCTAACACTATATTTTTTTGACGAGCATTACAAATATTTTAATATTTTAACGAGCATTATAAATTTTAACCACCTAACATATATTTTTTAACGAGCATTACAAACTTTTAACGAGTGTGATATATAAAAATTAACGAGCAGTATGAATATGAACAATTGATTGAACGTTAAATTGGTATAGGGTGGAAGTTATATTAATATATTAAGCCCAAAAATTAAAATTTTGATTTTCTAATATGTATTCTATGTAATTAATGAACAAGAAAAATTGAACATTCATGTGATTCTCATCTTTAAAATCCTACTGTGCACCTTCCATCATGTGCATACAAATAATACATTTTCAAATCATCAATAAACATAACTTATAATTTTTAAAAAAATTTCTAACAATATTTTTTTATTTATTAATAATATAAGTTGAGATTCACGTAGATCGAGTTAAATGCTTAGATTTAGGAATATATTTAACCGACGAAAATAAAACATTTGTAGTTAAATTTTTATTTATTTATTTAAAACGATAAGGGCCATTTTTATAATTTTCTTATAAATTAGAGTGGTTGAATAAATCAACAAGTTCTAACCCATACAAATAAACAAACAACTAAAAGAAAGAGAATCAATGAATAAAATACAAACATATAGCAAAGAGAAAAAATGACTTAAACCGAAGTGTAGTAGAAAAAGGTCAATAGAAAAAAAGTATCACCAAATTCAATGACGGGCTTTAATATTCTCAACTTTTTGGTGTTTGACTCACTCTCCTTTTCTTTGAAGATCTCGCTACTTTTCGGATCTATTTGTTGTACTGTTGTGTTTTTTTTTTGTTCTTGTTCTTCATGACGGTATGACCGTCTGTCGATTTCTTTCGGCCTTTCGATCCATTAGATTATATGTCGTCTAGTGCATCGAACTGCTTTCCTTTATTTAAAAAACTCTCAAAAATAAACTCGAGAATGAATCTCCAAAATATTAATTATACATATCGGATTTATTAAAGTAAACAAAGTCGATCTTCATTATTTTTAATATTATTATGAAAAATACATAATGTTTAGAAACTAACAAATAATACATTTTAAATTATTTGTAAGCATGGAATATCCTTTCAATAAATAAAAAAGTAAGCATGAAATATAATTGATGTTTTAATATCAATTTTTTTTTAAAAAAAAAATGAAAAGCGGTTAGATTGAACTATACCCTAAAGGTAGTTCAACCTGAATTATCTTTGCGGACGAGAACACGAAATTTGGGATCTTCAAAAAAATTGTTGTTGGGTATGAGATGGGTCAATCGGTTAGAAAAACTGTTTTTGGTGAAAAAAAACCATAACGAAGATTCAGTTTGGAGTCGGATATAATCATGTCGACCTCTCACGGACAACTTCACAAACCTTGGTGTGCCTTGATTACACACAAGTTATCACCAACAATTTCGATCTTTTTAATCTGAAGTCTACTTGCCTCTTGTAACCCGGTTTTGAGGACAAAGACTTTAACTTTAATAACCGAATTTTGAACCATCAAAATTAAGGTTAAAAATTCGGGTTTTGGTTTATCACATCTAACTAAAACCTTTGCCCTCAATTGATATTTTTTTTTTTTAATATCAATTGAAACGCACAATTAGATGCTTAGATTTAGGAATTAGATTAAACTGACCAAACAACATTTTAAGAGAAAATAGTTTTGATTGAAAAAATGATGACAATTTGAAATATTTTTCTTAACAAATTCTAATTAAAAATATTGAATAAATTAACACAATTATAATCCCGAGATAAATTATTGAAACGAACGAATATAGTGAAAAAAACATCAAAGTATCACAAATCTCATTATAAGTAACAATAATAGAATCTTATATTCCATACCAACAAAATAGAATCTTATATTTAAAATCAAAACTGAATATATAATAATATTTTTTTTAAAAAGAATAAACAACATCGTCTCAATATACAAACATTATTTTATAGATAGGTCGCGATCATTGTTTAAAAAAATAAAAATAGTAAATTAAAAAAAAGAAGTCATAAATAGGTTATACAAGTCAGTTCAAAGTTGAAACCTTAGTGATCGAGACGCTCTCCTTACCCTTGAAAAATTCGTTGCTTTCGGTCTAGTTGGTGTACTTTTGTGTTTTTTTTTGATTTTCTTCTGTCGTCTATCGATTTATTTCGATCTTTCGATCCATTAGACGGTGTGTCGTTTAATATTTTGAACTGGCCTTTTATCATAAAAAAAAATTGAAACCCTAGTTAGTATGGAGTAAGTAAGTAGCAGTTTCGGAAATTCAGGCGTGATTTCACCACCACGTGCGTGATTTTATATAATCAGAAATTTCCGTATCTAAAGTATCCAGACTGTTAAAATGATAATTCTGAATATTTGCCTTTTTTAATTGATCCCAGAAAAAAAGTAAATTATAATAAATACAAAAGGGTGCCAGAGAAAATCTCTCTGTCTATCACTCTCCTAAAGTATTGCCATTTGCCAGTCCCAGTTATAATCTGTAGTGATACATATTTTCCAAATTAAAAAGAGAAAGAGAAAATAATAAAATATTGAATTTCCTTTTCGGTTTTCTCTGTGGCAAAAATGATTGGTGTGGTCAATGCGGTTAGGATGGGAGAGATTGTTGCTGGGACTGTTTTTACATTTTTTAAATAAAGACAAAAGTGCGCCTCTTCAAATACCCAATCTTCTCTATCAAATTTCCTCCCCTGTCCACCATTAAAGAAAGCTCTGAAATTTCCAGAACAAGACCAGAAAGACTGTGAATTCTTCCATGGGACAAATAGCTTGTGATTGAGCGTTGCAGATTTGCTTTCTCCTCTGATTACATTAACTTCCTCCTCCTCTTTCTGGTTTAAATTAGTGAGTTAATCTTAATCTTCATTTGTCTTTAGTTTTAGAACTCATTTTCTAATTTGGAGTTGCTTCAAAATGTTGAGAAATAGGTTTTGTTTTTAATTTTCATAGTTGTTGTTATAGTTATCCAGTGAATCTGCATTTTTTTTTATAATAATTAACCCTAATGCATTTCTGACATTAATTCTCTACAAATATAATTATTCAGATTTACAATCACTTCTTTATGCTCTACAAAGAAGCAGTAACTAGAAGATGAATACATCAGAGTCTACCTATATTGTCTGTGACAGAATCCAAAAAATAGAACCTGAATTGGCGAGCAAGATAGTAGGATATCTCCTCCTAGCAGACGACAGTGAGCGTGAAATGCTCCGATTAGCCTTCTGCCCAGATCACGTGATTATAGCCATCATAAAAAAAGTAAAATCTGAGTTTGCAAACCAACAATTATACTCTCAAAATGCTCTCCCAATATCTTTTCAGCCTCAGTCAAATAATACCTATTTACATTCCCAAGCGCTTTGCGCTGATCACAATCCCGAGTTTCATCAGCAACCCTACGCCACTCCATTTTCGCAAGAATATTCTCTTCAGCTTCATAACCAAATGCAGCTACTGTGTTTAGATGCACGGTACCAACAGAGATTCCCGGTTGCCCAGAGTGCCAAATTGCAATCTAAGATTTGCCAGTACTTCTCTAATGGGTTTTGCAAGCATGGGAGCAGTTGCAGGTATCTTCACGGAAACTCTAACGATGGTTTTGCTGAAGATCAATTGGTCTCACCCAGGTCACTTAAGAAACTGGAGTTTGAGCTAACTGAGCTATTGAGATCGAGAAACGGGCACCCGGTTTCAATTGCCTTGCTGCCAATGCTGTATTTTGATAAATTTGGTAGGAATCTTCAGGCTGAAGGGTACCTTACTGAGAGCCAGAGACATGGAAAGGCTGGTTTTAGTCTCACCAAGCTTCTAGCTCGAATGAGGCCTCATATTCATATCATAGAAAGGTATATTTATCTTAATATTGTTTCTTGGTTTTCCTTTACCCATTGATTGACATACAATGCGTGATCAGCAGGGAACACGGTCAGCATTCAGTAGTATTGGGCGAAGATATTCACAAGTACATGGAGGATGCAAATGAGCAAAATGAGTATGGCTCTGTATCTATTGGAGCAAGGCAAATTTACCTTACATTTCCAGCAGAGAGTGTGTTTAGCGAGCAAGACGTGTCTAACTATTTCAGGTAAAGATTTGTTATGAATGAAACAGAATCAACATTCACATTAACTCCTTTTAACTTTATACTGTGTTGCCATCTTATGGCAGCGGGTTCGGACCTGTTCAGGACGTTAGGATCCCATGCCAGCAGAAACGAATGTTTGGTTTTGTCACCTTCCTTTTTCCGGAGACTGTGAGGAAGATCTTGGCCAAGGGAAACCCTCATTTCGTCTGTGGTGCTCGCGTTCTTGTTAAACCTTACAAGGAAAAGTCACGCCTCGCTGAGAGGTAACTATCAAACTTTGTTGAATGTCTTAGCTGTGTTGTTTACAACTTTTGTGACATTTAGAGGTAGAGAACACCAGCTGGCTCCTTGACTTTACTATTGTAAAGTATTTATTATTAAAATCAAATGGTTCATTTGATCATTGTTTAGGAGATGTACTTTATTGCCTGGAAAGACTTTATAGAACACTGTTTGCTATCGACGTGGCTTATAATTCTTAAATTTGTATTACTGTACAGGAAAAGTGCAGAAAGGAAGAATGCTGCAAACTTGTGCTTGCAATTTGTAGATGGAGACCCTAACATTCAGACTAGTAAGCACATAACTGTCATACTCAGAGACAAAACAAGAAAGCTTGCTTTTACATGATTTCTGAATAATGATCCACTCTTTTGATTTCCTTGCACCATAGATTCAGAATTGAGGGCGGCCTGCACGAGGCTTGTTAGGAAGCAGTTGTTGGAGCAAGAGCAAGCCCGTGAGCTCGAGAGAAGGCTTTCTGAATTACAGTTAGTACATAACCCTCTGGCCGGGACCCACAGCATTGGCTACTCAACAGCTGAATTAAATCCCCATCAAGGTTCATTTCTATTCTTTCTTCAATCCAATTCGATGACGCCCTCAAGATATGTTTTCGGATACCAACTGCATAAACTTTTTGGTTTTGCAGCTTATTCTCAACAAGCAGAAAGGTATGGTTTCCTGCTCGAAGTTCTGAAAGATGAATCCACCAGTGAAGAAAGAGCCAATTGCACTAGTAGCACTTACAATGACCAGGAAAGGTACAAACACTAATAGCATAAACTCCCCGGAAATCATTCCGAATGTAGTCTTGTATCTTATAAAACTGTTAATTCTGTTACATTTTTGCTGCAGCAACCATGGACTAAATCTCCCAACGAGCCCATTCACAAACTCGAAAGCAAATAGCATATCAACTGTCACATCGTTATCAACTGGATAAAAGGCTACAAGTTTAGAGGCTTTGGTACAGAGAGAGTATTTTCTTTTGGATGTTTAGGGATGTCATGTCAAGAGTACATAACGGCTATTCATTCTCCAATTCAACTAAAGAGGTACAGAAATCAAACTATTAATAGAACAAATTTACCATAGACGTAGATAGACTAGAGAATGCTTTAGAGGTATTTAGCTGTACATGCATCTGAGCATCTCAGTTAGTTTGAAGAAAGAAAGTTCAGAATGGCTTAAAGACCAAGTCCTTGGGTCTAAAAATTTGACCCTATCTGTTCAAGTTTAGAGGGAAACATGACTTACAAGATGTGATCACATTTACGGAATCTTGATCAGATATGAACAATCATTTTCATCTCTCTGTTGACATTATTATATCTATTAAAGTAATCCTGCAGTTTCTCGCTGTCCAGATTATCTAATATAGTGGACCCACGAGTATTGTGATTAGGGTGATGTATCCGATTTGGTTTGGTTGATTTGGTTGCATGTCTTTACCTTTTCTAAGTATATCCTATTGTCACATGGAAGTATGAATTGTGATAGCAATAATACAAAGGGGGATTTGGTCTCATCCGATTATCTATGTTTTGTGGATGCTAGAGATGATTCTTTCTTTGAAAGGTGTAAATGTCATCTTCTGTAGACAATCTGAAAGTGGGTCCTAAGGAATTCAAGTTGTGATCTCAAGGAAGCTAAAATGTTTCTATGGTCATTTGCTTGTGACCCTCTCACTCTCACTCTTTCACAATCACAATTTAGTGCAAGTTTTATCAGTTTATGTATGAATTTTGGAGGGTCACATTTGGACAATACAAGGGGGTTTATTCATTATGGGTATTTTCACCAAAAAAAAGAAAGAAAGGATATTACAAGTTACAACTAAGGAAAACATAGTGTTATATTTTTTATTGAAAAGCATTTGAAAACTGGTGAGGATTAGTATTGATTAGCTTAATCAAAGCAGATTTAAGGTCCAACATGATACACGACACTGTAATTTGGAGGAAAAACTTGGTTTAATTTTATGCCTATCAAGTGCTGCTACTAGTATGTCTGTTTAAACCACAGAGTTTGTATAGTAATTCAAAAGGATATAATCCTAATTACTTGAATCAATAAAAGTTCAGAGGTAGATAATAAAATGAAATTTAAATTTAACATTGATATGCAAAGGCAAAACCTACGTCTCTTCATTGATATTGCTCTGAAATGTATTCAAACAATAAGCTTCCTACTAACAAAACTGCTTGAGGTCTCTAGAAACCAAAGAAGCCAATTGAAAACTTATCCCTATGTATGTATGTCGTCACGCTACAGTTTTCCAGTTGTACAAGTTACATATTTATTGGATTGGATATAGCCTTTCTCTTGGTTGGTTTCCTTAGCATTGAACCCTTCATGCCAATGAAGAAAAGCAAGGCTCCAACAAGCGCAAAGTTCTGCAGAAAGAAAAGAAACCACAAAGAGAAAACCAGTCTAATAATTTACTGTGTACAGGTGTTGATGGGAACATAGTATTCATTTCCTTTGAAAAGCACCAGGACTGATAATATGGGACTAGACTGCAAATGTTAGGTGCCCCATTCAATGGTTTGGATAGAACATGAGAGAAATTTAGGTATTTTTGTAAGAAACCGGGAGGGATAGAGGTGGCTAACCTGTCGAAATTCAGGGAAAAGCTGAGCAAACTCTTTACCATCCGCATAATAATTGTAATGTTGACGTTGTACAAGGTAGGCATAATTATGATTTGATGCAATAATCTGTGAGGAAATGATAGCCAAATCAATGGTTTGTTAAACTTAACAATTGGATACAGAAGGAAAATGGATTGTTGAAGCGAAATGAAACTGCAGTGTAAAGTCCAAACTCCGAAGCAAGTAAGCACATATATACCGGTTCTAGAAATGGTGGCAGCTCAACTCCAGTTCAAGCCACTACAACTCTTCAAGTTTTGAAAGAAACATCAAACTTTGGTTTCAGCAGCCCCACCATTCTCCCCAAATTCAATGTACTCAGGAAAGACAATACATTGACAGACATTTGTTCGTCAACCATGAATTTGTTGTATAAAATTACTTATTAGGTACGCTTAGAGGTACTGTTGGAAGGAATTTGAAAAGTGGAAGAACTTCTACCATTGCACAAATCCTGTTTCTTTTTTTTTGATGAACCCGTAATCAAAGTGATCTAAAATCTTGCCAATTTCATCAAGGGGCTCAGAGAATTAGTTAGGTAACAAAGTAGCAGGAAAATGGATTAAGCTGTAATTTGAATGGAAGAAGGCAATAAATTTACCAAAGGTGCATCTATAGGCCATCGCTGAATGAGGTCTCACATATATAATTAACCTTTGTTTTAGCAGATGAAAACTGAATCGTATATTTCTCACAAAAATGAACTGAGTGAGTTTCTGTTACATTGATGAGGGTTGGATTTTAGCTTATGAGTATGTAATAGAAATAGAAAGTACGATTATGAAGCCAAAATAACCTCTAGATTAATCACCAGAATACAAAACTAGGAGAAACAATCAAAGCGTTTGATCCTCGGAAGAGCTACACGAAGCAGATCAAAGAGAGCTTTATTACGTGAGAGAAAGGAGCAGCAGAAGCTAACTCTTTCCATGTAGACAGTATGAAGATAGAGACGAAAAGAACACTTCCAATGAACTACAGGAACGACATGGATTTTCTCTCCTCTCTGCCTTGAAGAATTTTTGTCCTGTTCCGCAGAGAGAGGGATAGGATGGTTTAGGGTCTTACGGTTCGTTTGCTATTGTAAACTAAAATGGCCCAAAACACCTGAAGTAGTTACCTCGTACAAGCCCAATCGAGGTTTTAAATTTAGGCCCAGATAGAAATTTATGTTGGGCCCAAAACATTTCTCCTTCCTACCCTATCATCTTCTTCCTCGTTGTCTTGCTCAAATCCCCATCTTTATAGAACTGAAGCAGACACGAGTATGCCGAATTCCCTACAATCCATCCACCGGCCAATTTATTTTGGACTATAATAGCCGAAAACGTTGGAGAGAAGAACATGCTATTTTGTAATTAGTGGAGTTTTTATTTTTGAATATCAAGATTTGAATCGTTCAACCGGTGAGTAAATCAGCCGCTTCAAATCTGTAAACTGCCGTTCCCGATTTTTTTCTACCTCGTTTGAATTCTCTCTGATCTGATTCGAGTTTTGATTTTGCTTGGTATGATCGTAATTTTCAGGGTGTTGGTTTGGGGTTTAACATTTCTCAAATTTATGATCAATCGCGGATCCAATGTTGTTTGATTGAAACTGATGATAATCACATTTTCCTTACATAGTGCTGATTTGTAGGAGGATTTATTTATTGATACTTCTCCATACAAGGTAGATGTTGTTTTATCACCTCCTATTTTCTTCGTTTCCTGCTCACACTCACATGCCAGGATATGCTCTCTTTCTTGCATTGGTCAATGATCGTGATTCAGCTGAGCTTGCTTGTTTTTGAGACTTTTCAGATACATATTGATTTGGATCCATTTTCAAGCTTGATCGCTTTTGAAAATTATTTTAAATGCTCACATCAACTAGTGTTGTATTAGCATATTCTTCTGTCGTTTAGGTTTCTGATTTTGCATTCGTGATGATAGTTTAGTTTAAAAAAACCGCAGAAGTATGCAGTCCGACCACGGGAAGCTCTTTATTGGTGGGATATCATGGGAAACAAACGAGGAAGGACTTAAGGAGTATTTTAGCACGTATGGAGAGGTTATTGAGGCTGTCATTATGAAGGATCGCACCACTGGCCGTGCTCGAGGCTTTGGCTTTGTCGTCTTTTCTGATCCCACTGCTGCAGATAGGGTCGCAGTGGAGAAGCACAAAATTGATGGAAGGATGGTAAATTGATTGCATATATCTTAATCCTTGACCATTACACAATTTTCCATAGTTGTATGTCTTGTCTCTTTCATTTTAATAATATCTTGGATATCTTACTTGTGTGCCTTAGGTTGAGGCGAAAAAGGCAGTTCCTAGAGATGATCATAGCATCTTGAGTAGAGCCAGCGGAAGCGTGCAAAGTTCACCAGGTCCAACTCGCACTAGAAAGATATTTGTGGGAGGTCTAGCTTCCACAGTTACAGAAAACAGCTTTAAGAAATATTTTGAGCAATTTGGAACCATAACAGATGTCGTGGTAATGTACGATCACAATACAAAGAGGCCTAGAGGTTTTGGGTTTATAACTTATGATTCTGAAGAAGCAGTTGATAGTGTTTTGATAAAAAGCTTTCATGAACTCAATGGTAAGACAGTGGAAGTCAAGAGAGCAGTCCCCAAAGAGCTGTCACCAGGACCAACCCGTAGCCCACTTGCTGGATATAGTTATGGTCTAAGCAGGGCGAACAACTTTCTTAATGCATATTCACATCCAGGCAGTCTTGGAGGTTATGAGGTTAGATTAGATGGAAGATTCAGTCCAATTGCTAGCAGCCGAACTGGGTTCCCTCCATTTGGCTCTGCATATGGAATGGGCATCAATATTGAACATGGGTTGAACTCCGGTTATGGGGGTAATGCTAATTTTAACAGCAATCTCAGTTTTGGGCGAGGAGGAGTCAACCCCTACTTTGTCGGTAACTCAGATGGGTTTGCGAATCCTGTTGGCTATGATGGAGGTAACGGAGGAAGCAGTTCCTTTTTCAGCTCAGGGACAAGGAGTTTGTGGGGAAATGGTGCTCTCAGTTATGGGACAAATTCTTCCAACTCGAAAAATCCTGGAGGTGGAAACTTGGGCAATAGCAATGTTAACTGGGGAGCTTCACCAGGCCAAGTTGGAGGAAATGATTTCGGTCCTTCTGATGGAAGTTATACTTTAGGCGGAGGAACTTATGGAAGAAATAGTGGAAGCAATGCAGTACCAGCGTCATCGGCTTATGGTTCTTCAGTTGCAGGATATGATGGAAAACTAAATGAAATACATGGTAGTGGAGCAATCTATGGGGACTCTACTTGGAGATCAGCAACTCCCGAGCGAGATGGATCTACTTCATTTACTTATTCACTTGGCCATACAGCATCAGTTGTTAATGCCAAAACGTCTGCTGGTTATGTTGGTGGATATAGCATTAATAAGAGACAACCAAACAGAGGTAAATTTTACACATTAATATCATTTATTTTACACTTGCCTATTCAGAAAAATGTGAAGCTTATGCAGTGTATCCTAAGTTATGTAATTCCTTTCTTGCAGGGATTGCTACCTAGATGAAAAAGAAGACTTCAATTCAGTTATGTGGACATTATGGTAGGTGAAGAAAATTTCTAGTTGAGGAAGTGAACATTAATATGATCACATACATTAATGCAGCTAAAACGCCATGGAAAACAGTTACGTAGAGCTGAACTGACAGTGGAATTGCACGCCTTCGAAGTGTTAGAGGTTAGAAATTGTTAGAGAATTTCTTTCATTTGTGGTTACTTCTTTGGTTTGGAGTAATTCGTATTAGGTCCTCAATCTTTTCAAGGGTCATTCCTTTCTTGTTATTTTGTTTGCTTTCGAGTGAGATGTAAAATCAGGTTGCGGGGTATAGTCAACAAGTGTATCATGCTCTCCGGTGAGGCATTAAGCGGTACACGGCAGGGTAAGCTGCTTGAAGGGGAAAAGCAATCAATTTTGTTCTTTGATTTGGTTTTGTTATGAGTTGTTTCTTTGTGCTTCAAAGGCATGTAGCAAGAGCACAGTGTTTACTAGGATGAACATTTTGAGGGAACCTAACTAGGGTTTCTTATTAATAAGGTTTTGTTGTCCCCTACTTTTTTGGTGTAAGAGTTTGTCATAACTCGAAAATCTGCTTGAAATGTTGTGATTCGACAGGGTTTTAGCATCTTCTTTGCATTTGATGAAGTTTATGTAACTTAGTACGGTTGAAAATTTGCAGCTTTTTTTTATAGCTTATACCATGTAAAACATTGATTATAATGAAACTAGATGATTGCTGTTTGTCTTTATATAATATATATGGTTCTTTTTACTGTTGCCTTATTTAATTCATTCTTATTCATTATAATGAAAGGTACGTTCAATTTACTGTTTGTCAAAACAATCGCTGTTTGTCAAAACAATCGCCCGGTGCCGGTGCCAAACTCGTTATAAAAAGTTTAATAAATAAGCACTTTTAATGGTTTAAATGAATCGATTTATAAATATACAAAATGAAAAAAAATCAAATCTAGGCGCGAACGTCCATTTGTGCGTCATTTGTGTGTTTTTCTTTTAAATTTTAAGCCGGGTCAGACCAATAGACTGTGTCCTGACCGGTAAAACCGGTCCTTGGTTGGGTCTTCTTCTTCACGCAGATAAGCCCAAGCTGTCATGCTCAAAAATTCCGTCCTGACCAATTTGGTCCGTCGATCTGGACCCGGATCATCGGGTTTGTAGACGGGAGGTACTACCCTACTAACCCCTTGGCCTTTTTTTTTTATTTTTTTATTTTTAGAACCAGGTAAGAGACTCGATCGCCGTTAAAAAACGGTGAAACGAGAGACTGCGAAAAGACGGCAGACGGCACCAACCGTCAAGAGGACTAAGCAAACAACAACAAAGACATCAAGAAACAAAAACAAGAGAAGGAAAAAAGACGAAGGAGAACAACAACGTATCACCATGGATGTGAAGGAAGAACTTTATGAAGACGAAGCAGGTGAGAAAACGAGCCAAGCACTGCCGAAGTAGCACCGTCAGAGGCAGGTACAATAGGAAACGGACTCCTGGGGAAGTGAAGACGAGACTCCAAGGAAACATGTTCCATCAAAAGGAGTTGTCGGAAACATACGACCACGAGCGCGATCCAAACACGACTCAAAACACTCACTACGAACAACAGAATAACAAAGAACATAACCATGAGTTTTGAAATAAGCAAACATTGAACCTTCCAAGCTCATGATCATTCTCTTTTTATCTTGTGATTAAGAGGAGAAGATCTCTGATCGTAAGTGGGATATCATCAGAGACAATATACCCAAACCACTGACGCCGACGCCAAATCTCGTCCCTTGTACCTACTACCCCCTTGGCCTTTGGTTTTGTAGCGTGTTATTTAAAGATGCTCCAATATTTCTACAAAAGTCAAAATGTTGTATTTTTTGTGTTGCATAGAATAAACAACTAATAACACAACGACCACGATTTGGGTTATAAATCTCAAGTAGACCTGATCATATCCGGGCAGTCCGCCCGACCCGGAAAAACGGGCGGGTATGAACACAGAGGGAAGCCCGACAGGGCCGAAAAGCCCGGCCCGTATAAAAAAATAATAAATAAAAATATATATATTATATATTATATATTTAAAATATTAAGTATAATTATAGAATATTTAACATAATTATCATAAATTTAATATATATTACATATAATATCTTAAATATATTTTATTTTTAAATAAAATTTATATTAATAGTTTTTAAATTGTTTTTAAATAAAATAAAATAAAACAGGTACCCGGAGGCCCGCCCGGCAGCCCAGCCGGGCCAGGTACGGCACGCATTTTAGGCCCGCCAGCCGGGCTTAGCCTGACCCGGGTCCGGCTAAACGGGCCGAAAATTCAAAAACGCCCGGCCCGAGTCCGGCCCAAGCCCGGATATGAACAGGTCTAATCTCAAGTCAGTAACGATAAGATTTACAACTTCCCGGTTCGCAATACTGTTTCGGAAGTTTACGTTGTATCACTGTACCTTTGAATTTTGATTATGGATTAATCGATCAATGAATTTTGTACTTGGCCCTGCTAGCCTTGTGACAAAAATTAAATAAAGCTTCAAAATTAAGCATATTGGCATATTCAAGCTTTTACCGTTTTACCTATTTAGGTGTTCTGACTTCCGGCCCTCCGAGTAGTTAATTAATAATTAGGGTTCCCAGTGCGCAAAACTATTTACATCCGGTTCGCTTATTCGAAGTCGTTTCGAGTCTTTCTGCCACTTTCCGGCATTATTCTCCGGCAAATTCTAGGGTTTGATTTTGGCAGAGAGAGATGGCGGTGAGTTTGGAAGCGGAGAAAGTAATACTGGTTCCATACATGAAGGAGCACGTCCCAAAGTACCATCAATGGATGCTGGATCCGTTTCTCCTCCAGGTTACCGGGTCGGAGCCCCTTACCCTTGATCAGGAATATGATATGCAGCTCTCTTGGACCCAAGACCCCAACAGTTATAAATCATTCTTCATTCCCTTTCTTTTGTCTTTTGTTTCGCAACATTTTACTTGATTGGAAGTTGTAATCCCGCTCCTTCTTAATATATTCTAAACGGGCTTTCTCTTAATTCTGCTGAATATCTGTTTTGTGATAATGAGTTATCCAGAGCGCACCTTTATTGTGTTAGATAAGCAGTTGATTGTTGGGGAATTTCAACATGGCCAAGCTCATGCGGAAGGTCCTCTCATGTGTATCTGTGAATCAGACTTCTTTTTTTATTGTGAATTCATCTGTTTTTATTTGGATTTATGTCCTGAAGTGTCATTCATTATTTGCAGCTATGGTGGGTGATGTGAATATATACATGAATGATTTGGATGATCCGCGGCTGGCAGAGGTTGAAATCATGATAGCTGAGCCTAAGAGGTACTTTTTCCTTCCCTCGGTCAGGGTGATGTGATTTAAGTATAGAGGTGGTTCCTATTTGAATTGCTACAACTCCTACAAGTTACATTGTTTTTAATTTGCCAAACAATGGGGATATACAGTGGATTGGGAAACAACATACAAATTCTCACACCAGCAAATACTAGAACCTCAAGGACATGTTTGGATTAATATCAGAATCCAAGGCAAGCACACAAGGAAATAAACATAAAATCACTCTCAAGAGGAAGGACACACTCTTCCTATCGAATCTAAGGAAAAACCCACTCTTCCATTGTGCCTAGGGAAAACAAATGTTGTTTCTTAAACTAGATATCTGGATGGATGAAAATAGAAGACACCTCCATATTTATACTACTGAATCAGCTGTCATCCTCACCACTTCACAGCTAGGGGGAGGGGGATGTTGTTTCTTAAGCTAATTGCCTATCCTTATAATTTGACCCTATAACCATTGTGACTGTCTTTATGCTTTGTTTGGCTTCTTCAAGTCCTTCCTTGTGTAGACTAAGTATCTTCTGATTTGGTGTGCTAACAAACGGTTTGACTATTCAATATCTGAGGTGTAGAGTAAGTTGTGGTCCTTGTGGATGATCAAGGTGGCTGTTGCCTGGATGTATCTTACTGTATATGGAAGAAATTCAAATGAATGCTGATGTAAGAAATGTTAGGAATTAGGACAGTGTAGGTATGTCCTATCATTTATTTCGTGCATATAGCAAATGATTAGGAATGTTTGTTTCAAAATCATGCAAAACAAAAAGATTCTGTTATGACCTAGCATTCTAGCAATGACTTTTCAGATAATGGCAAGTGCTAGAAAATATGTAATTTCAAGCAAATTCCTATAGTTGTTAGTACAGACAAGCCATATTAGATGAGAGAAAAATCTTCCAGAGATCTGAGTAACTGTACAAACCTCAGATAAACTGAAATGCATGAAAGAAAACCTACTTTGGAGTGTTAAAAAAGAAAAAGATATGGCTATCTTATTGTCAAATGTCAAACTGAAAGCTGTTAATCATCTAAGCCTCACCCTCATGCTTTGGAAGAAATCAATCTTCATTGTTGACTTGTAATATTCCATGAAGAGCTGAGGTGCTTCCATTCTTCCGAGTTAAAAGCTTTTGATTTCCTGCAACCCCTGTGGTAAAAATGTAAAATGCCTTCGCAAATATCGTGTTTCCGTATCTTGTATGGATTTCCCTTGAGATTATAGCTTAAACGGATTTTATATCCACATGGTAGTACAAGGAATCATGCTAATGATTCTAATGACTTGCACAATTAAATTGCACTAACAAGTGGCAGTACTGATCGTTATTGTGATATTTACCAAATTATTCCTGAGTTAGAACTGTCATTATCTGATCTGGGCTGGTCTTGTTACCCTCTCGATTGATGAGTGGTGATACTTATCCTTAATTCGTCATATTATGAGCTATAGGACAGTCGATGAACTTTCATTCTTATCTCGTATTCCTCCAAGTGTTAACTAACGCTCTACTATCTTTCCCTTGTTAGCATAGTCGCGGAAAAGGACTTGGAAAGACATCAGTCTTGATGATGATGACCTATGCAGTAAAAACCCTTGGGATCCACACTTTCCGTGTTAAAATTGGAGAATCAAATGTTGCCTCACTTGATATGTTTCGCAAGCTGGTAATTTTCTCTTTTGATGCCATGCCTGTAAATCTGTAGTGCCTATGGATGTTTCATGACACGCTAACTCTAGATTTGTCAACACAAACTCATGTATTATGTTTTACTCTGTCACTGCATTGCCATTTTCACTTGATTGATTTGATGATCTCCATTTATGTAACAGTGTTTTGCGGATGCTTCATATAGTGGAATTTTCAAAGAGGTAAAATAATACTTTGGATGGGTTTTATCAATAATGATATATGACTAAATCGCTGAAATAAAAATATTGAGGTTATGAAGTCATCATTATCAATCAAATTTATTTGAGTAGTAGTCCGTGTACATATGAACTTGTCCAATCACATGATGATTTTTGAAATCTTATTTTGCAGTGGACATTAGAACTACCTGTGACAGAATCCAAAATGGAAGAGTTCTGGCAATGTCTTGGTAATGTGGTTACTCATTCATAGATCTGAAGCTCTTGCCTCAATCATCGTCTGATTGCAATACATATGTGAAGGGGTCTGTCCATTCTGGTTAAGGCCATTAGGCAACCTGAATGATCTAATTTTACTTTCAGCATTCTTGCTATCTTGTTGACACAGCTTCATTTGGTTTCTTGTTGAATGGACCCTACTTTGTTAGAATATACTCTCAGACTCCGCTCTTGTAAATGGGTAACTGAACGATGAGCGTGGAGTAATAACTTGTTTAAGATGAATTTGGATTATGTGGTGCTTTTGCAGGGTAAAATACAACAAATATGAATACATTAGTAGAACTGGAATTAGGGTATGTCTTATGCTTCTATGTTGATACGAGGTGTAACTGAACCGTCATTGGACTGGACTGTAATTTTTGATCAGGTCAGGTTTAGGTTGTTTTGCACAATCTGATTGTGTTTGGCGTTGAAATTTGATGCATCCCAAGCTTAGTGTTGTGCTCGATATCAAACTTGAGTAGCCTGGTTAATATAACAACCCTATTCATGCTTCGCGAACCATGGCTACCGGATGCTCCTCTGGTCGAATCTCATCACTGGGTATCTTTTTATTTTGAAATCCTTAGAATAAACAGCAGGATAAGAGAGAACATAGATGTTTGGGGTAGGTGATTTGATGGGGAATATATGATTCTAAACTCTCAAGGAAGAGACATTAGGTTGGTCAAAATTTCTTCTGAAACCTATGCTCATACGTAATCTAACTTACAAACATACACTTGTTAACTCAAATAATACACAAAATTAACATTATATAAACAAAACGCTATAACAATAACAAGCTAAAACGTGGTTTTTATTTGATTCAAGTCTTGTTAATATGTTTTAGTTGTCACCTCTATCTCATCCCAACGTAACCATAATCTATCACGTTCATATACATCATTGAAGTATACTTGCTATAAAAAAAATATATACTATTAAACTATTCATTTTGAATTAGCATTTTGTACAAATTGACAAATATAGAAAACGTCATTTCTCCTACAACTTGGGTTTCCTTAGCACTCAGAACACACTATTTAGATAGTTTGAATTCGGTAAAAAATTGAAACTTATTAATTTTAATAATTGAGATTATTTCAAATGCAGTCACACCGGATTCAATCAAAATTTTACTGAATCACATCTAATTATTAATTAAATTTGTATCAAAATGACTTGGTCCGAACCAAAGAAGGGTACGAGTTGATTAATTTATTTCAGCTTAATGTTGTACCAGCGAAAATCACTACTAGTCGTCGTAACTAAGCACTTTTCGTACGTAGTTGAAAGTTCACTCAACTGTGCGTATATGTAAATGTAGTATACGCGTATGTATCAGTAAAAAAAAAAAACAGTATAACTTCTGTTCGCACCGTATTATATTCATTTGAATTACGAATAGCCACGACCAACTCTGCATCAAAACAAAATCGAAGAACAAGTCAACAGCTTCCTTTCAAACTCAAATCATATATATACAAGTATATATAACCCAAGAAAGAGGTGTTTTCCAACCGAAATCTGTTCCTCTCAATCCAAAACCCCGACTTCTAATCAAGCACATTTATACGGGTCAATCAAATGGGTCTCGGGTCAAAGAAAACGGATCTTTTCCGGGTTGCTCTGTTTGTTCCCCTGTTTTTGATTTACACATCAATCGTATCAGGTCAATCATCATCTTCATGCTCTTACTCATTCTCACAGAAGGAGTATGCCACGTGTGTTAGCCTCTCTCGACTCAATTGCTACCTCCATTGGACCTACAACGCAGCCACCGGAATCGCCGATATCGCGTTCCGAGCCACCATTTCCTCCACCGGAGAATGGGCCGCGTGGGCCCTCAACCCCACCAGCGATGGTATGGTCGGGGCCCAGGTATGTTATATCTACTTTCGTCCTACCATTAAGATCAAAATTAGACGGAATAATTCGGATAATCCGCGGGTAACTCGTATTAGGCTCGTTACCTAGCTAGGAAGATTATTGATATTTAATTTCTCGATCAATCACTCATATGCTAGCTGTTGGGTGATAAGACCTGTATTTTTTTAGATTTTGACACCACGATGAGAACGATATTTTAAATTTAATAAATATAATAAATATTTGTATGGTGGTTTGATTAATCGGTCAATTTTTTTAAAAAAACTCTAACATCTAATCTTGAGAATTATACTTTTAATACCCAATTATTACAAGGTCACTATAATATCACCAACTATAATTATAATATTCTAATTTTTACATTGCTAAACTAATTAATATTACGAACTTAAACCTTTGGTGGTTATGATTCATCAATTTTAAAGTTATTAAAATAATACTATCGACCTAAATATATTGATAATATTATATCCATGTTTATATTCATATTCTAGTGAAGATTTAATAATGTTGTGACCGAAAAAAAAAACTATAATAATAGTATATCGATCTAAAACTTGTATATATATGTATAATTAAGCGTGTATTTTTTTAATTTTATATAATAATTATATTATTCCTATTCATATTCTAGGAAATCAAGTCCTTATTAGTTTTTGGCTAAATCACGTTAAGAATATGTGATGGTGCGTGTAATTTAAATGCAGGCGTTGGTTGCGTATAGAAATTCGAGCGGGTTAACGTCAGCATACACGTCATCGGTTCAGAGTACGGCGATCAGCACTTTGACGGAGAGCACGCTGAGCTTCACGGTGACGGAGCTAGCGGCGGAGAGCAGTGGGAGCCAGATTATAATATTCGCAAAGGTCCAGTTGCCAAATAACCAGACGTCCATTAACCACGTTTGGCAAGTGGGCCCCCTCAAAGATGACTCGCCGGCAGCCCACCCTACAACCCTCGAACACCGGACTTCCACGGGAACGGTTAACTTTCTTTCTGGCGTTACGGGTGGTGGCTCTAACTCCAGAGAGACCAAGAAGAACGTAAGTTTACACGTTAATTATTTTTTTCAAAAAATTCGGAAGATGTCCTGAATTATGCTTACATTTTTAGTTTTTGGATAATATCTAAAGTTTATAATTTTTCAAAAAATATACTTCTATCATCTTTGACTTTATATTTTAAATTTTTTTATTTATTATTTACCTGTTAGTATTGATCGTTTCTTTTATAAATAACTTAAATCTTTCAACCAAAAAAATAAATATAACTTATATCTTTGTCCTGTTTTAATAAAGACAAACGCTATTTAAATTTTACCTTGAATACGAAAAGAATTTCAATAGTTAATGGCTCGGTTTGTTGATTGGGTGACTTTGCACAGTAAAATCAAGGTTTGATTTTATGCATATCCTTCTTAAAGTTTCAATACCATTATTCGCATCATTTTCCTTTTTTTTAAAATATATTTATTGATGGATTCTTTTTATAAAAATTTATGCCTTTGAGTTGAATTGTTCATTTCAATTAAAAACAATTGGATTATGGCTATCCCTACCAATTCTACGCGTCGAATCGTTACAAAATAAAGTTTCTTGATAACTTAATTATTTGGTCAAGTAATTTTTTTTAAAAATATTTAGAAATGATTAGATATCAGCTAATAAATTTTATACTAGCTAACATCTTTATTTAATATCATTTAAAATCTTATTCCAATAAGTTATTCATTAAAAAATTGGCCATATATATAAAACATAAAAGTTATTAGGATAATCGTTGAGCCTAAAAACTATCATAAGTTTAAATTTATTTGTTGTTTCATATTGATTTTATGTGTGGATTAAGTCTCAATGAAAAAAAAAATCACTTATATATATATATATAAAGAGGCCTATAATTCTTCAACCTAACTAGTATACATTATAGCTGAAATTTTAAACAAATCTATATGAGTTATCAAACTAAAAATTGTTCGTATTTATGAACGGTTAATAATTTTAATAATGAAATAATGGGTTGTTAACGAGTTGTCATTACAATTATTTATTAATATTTTTAATTAATTTAAACTATTTTTGTATAATGGCAACAAAAATGAATATCACTTCTATGAAAACTTGTTGGCATTACAATTATGTAATGTCGATAAAAAAAATAAAAATTAATAAGGATGAAATGTCAAAGATACAAAAATTAAGTTTCAATTTCATAATTTCTTGAAGTATCAACTTTTCTTAAGCACTATCCTATCGAGTGTGAACTCGTTCAACTAGTCTCTTAGTTTATACCAAAAGTCCAAAAGTATTATAGTGATTAAATAACATATTAAAATGCCACTTCAAAAAAAAGTATTAAAATGAAAATGTATATAAGGCCTTTGAACCCTAAACTGTTGTGACGTATTGTTCCAGATTCACGGTGTGTTGAATGCAGTAAGCTGGGGTACTTTAATGCCTATAGGCTTTCTCATAGCAAGATACTTGAAGGTCTTCAAATCAGCAGACCCTGCATGGTTTTATCTACATATATTGTGTCAATCCTCGGCCTACGTTATCGGTGTCGGGGGATGGGGCCTCGGCCTTAAGCTCGGTAGCGAGTCCGAGGGCGTAACATACCATCTTCATCGCAACATTGGTATCACCCTCTTCTGCCTTGCCACCCTTCAGGTAAGTATTGTCAGTTTGTTCATAATCGAATTTACCCTCCGTATGGCTGTAACTCCGGAAACGGAAACGGAATGAAAACGAATCTAATCCACATATGTATTTTGTTCATTGAATCATTCCGGTTGGTTTCATGCAAAATGCACTTGCTTCTCCCTACTTTGTTACCCTACAAGGTATTAAAACTAATCAAATTCTACTACAATTAATTCAACCCACAAGAAATGATTCTCAACAACTTCATGAACAATGGTGTACGTATGGACTAGATTAGTTTCCATTCCGTTTCCGTTTCCGGAGTTTAAACCAAACGAGCCCTTAGTAACAATTATATTTCCCCTACTCAGCTAGCTTGTTGTGATTATTGATTAGGTATTTGCTCTACTACTGAGGCCGAAAAAGGATCACAAGCACAGAATGTATTGGAACTACTACCACCATTCGATTGGCTACATTGTGATCGCCCTCAGCATACTCAACGTCTTCAAAGGGCTCGACATCTTAGACCCAGAGAAGAAGTGGAAAACGATATACATCGTCATCC
This sequence comes from Fagopyrum tataricum, assembly GCA_002319775.1. Classification (NCBI taxonomy): domain Eukaryota; kingdom Viridiplantae; phylum Streptophyta; class Magnoliopsida; order Caryophyllales; family Polygonaceae; genus Fagopyrum; species Fagopyrum tataricum. Next base: position 6,628,814 of record CM008279.1, on the reverse strand, counting down.
TCGTCGTCTTAGCTTCTATTGCTGTTTTCTTGGAAGTCATCACCTGGATCATAGTATTGAGGAGGAAGAAGAAGCAAGGTACGCCCTACGATCAATATCCACACGGCAGATCACAACCATCCGTATAGACGTTGCCCTTATTACTCATTGTGCCTTCTGCTGCTCATTTTTTGGACCTGGATGTTATATTGTTTTGAATTTCTTTCTTTTATCAATTTAGTATGCGTTATATTGTATGTCTTGTGTATGTATTACATAACTACTAATTTGTAGATTATTATTCGTATAGGAATAAGAATAAGTTTGAAGTGTGAAATATGTGTTTTTATTCTGTGGGTGTCTATAAATGAGTGGTACTTAGGATTAATGATTTATGTTTTACAGTAAGTCGTCGGTATCACTGACAAAATCGTTGCTCTTGAATTGATTTCCGTTACTATAGATGAATCATTCACGAAGTTAAAGTTCAATATCTTACGCATTCCACAGTGAGCAATGCGAGTGCCAGCATCTCGATCTGTGGTTGTCGGGGAAACAAGGATATATCTAGTGTTGGAGCAGCGTGATATCAGGTAGACTATCACATGCCAATTAATTCTAAAATATAACTGTCCATCGAAATTTTACACAATAAGTGTTAGGATATAATATCATCAAATATATTAGGCTAGTATATATATTGTGAGATATAATGTGTCGGTTCTCAAACAATGTCACCCCGACATTATCACATGGAATCAGAGCGTTTTGCCTAACAACACTTTCGATCCTATTCACTCACTCAACACACAAGTGGATCAACTTTTGTCATGCCACAACCGACTTTGTCGACAAACCAATTTCGGCCTTGCCCGAGCACAACGACATTGGCATGTCTGAGTACAAAACCTGATTCGTCCGATAGCAACATCGGCTTCGTCTACGACCCAAACCGGCATTTCCGGGATCTCTATCCACATCGCCTTAGTACGGGTTCTCAAACCCTATCAATAAGAATATCTAAAATCAAAATATTGCAGAATGTATTCGGTTAAATGTGAGATTATTATTTGATTGAAATTAAAAATAAAAAATAAAAGAGAAATAAAATGTGATACATGAAACTGTCTCAATTGACGGGTTGTATTAATATATAGATTGATATTAGATTTTAATCTTCCAATTTAAATAAAAATGTTAAATAATTGTTTTTTTAAAAAACTAACAAGATTAAAGTGGTTACTTTACAATTATCCATAAGTTAGAGCTATGTGCTGCGTTTTTAAAATTAATGGAGCTACCAAGTGAAGCATATCCGAATGTCGGTTCGCTTTTCGGAAAATTTCCGGAAATAATTAGCGAAAAGAATAAACAAAACCCACCATTGTCTTTCTGTAAACTTCCCGGTGGTCCGATCCTCCTCATTAAAAAGCATACGGCGAAGCTTCCGCTCTCCTTTGGCTTTGCGTGGTGCCACCGCTACATTTCTCCACCGTCCCGTCTCTCCCCTTCAACTGTTGCTGCTCCTTCCTGATCGTCCACCGCTGGTTCTTCTCTATTCGTATGTGGCCCAATTTCAAATTTTTTTCCCTATTCATAGTCGCCGTTCTTTGTAGTTCTTGTGTTTCTTTGATTATGGAATTGATTTGATCGTGAATTTTCTCCAAGGGGCTCGAAGAAAAGTTGGGGTTTGCGCATTATGCTACAGATTAGATTTTTAGGGTTTTGATTGACAGTTTGATTTTAGGGTTTCGTTTCAAATTTTATGGGTTTTGTGTATCTGATTTGAGTTCTTTGACAAAATTGCGCTTAGTTTAGATCGTATTTTCCAATATTTGTGTGACATGTATACCTCTGTCTTCTTGCTTCTGATTCATAGCTCCGGGCCTGTTTGCTATCCAATGTTTAGTTTTCTCGTGTTATATCTAGGATCATGGAAACAAGAAAAAGATAAGCACTACTGTTTATCTAAACCCGACTCACATCCCCTAGTGTGCCTAATGCTTATTCTTTATTTGTTAGTGTAGTTTCCTTAGAAATTTGTCAAGATATTTTTTGTTGTCTTACAAACTGAGCTATGAGAAATTTACAGTAATCCTATCCTAGTATGCCTAATGCCTTTTTACACAATGCTGGCTTCAATGTTTCCATAGTGTCCCTCTATGCATTCAATAATAGTTTGATGAAACAGAGTATAGGATTAACTGTATTTGATATTTTGACTGTAAAGAGCATTTCGAAATACATTAGAGAAGATAAATGCATATTCTTTAGGTGGTATTTATTCTGTCCAGGATCATTTGTCAAGGATTCCCCCTCATGTATAATCTTTTTTGCAGCTTAAAAATGGACCTGGCTACCGAGAACAGGATAGCTGCTATCCTTATGAAAGAGGCTGCTGAAATGAGGAGGCAAGCAGAGCAAGAAGGGGTGCTTGCTTATCTTAAGAGGCCAAGTGTAAGGATTCGGCCAAATTCGCGGTTTCTTGCCTCCACTGTACTTGGGGTTGAACAAGGTCTGCGCTTCAACCCTGTGTTTACTCTCATGTATAAATATATCATTTGGTGTTTATATTAAGTTAATAAATCATATGTTTTGCATCACAGAATTATTATGACACTGCAAATGCGGTTATTACCTCTTTCTTTTTTTGCGCTCTTCATTGCCTAACGGAGTTAATGTAAAGAACTTATGTTCTCTGAATTTAGCTCTATACTACAAAAGAACAAGAAACAGACCAATTCATTTTGTCTTACAGCAGTATATCATCACTATGAAATATTTACTTTGGCAGTATCATCGTATGGCACCACTCATGTTGAATGTCTTCTAAGGTACACATAATATTTGAAATGCTACCATTGCTTGTGCAGTATTAAGTCTGTTTAGTGAGGATCTTAATGAATAAGCCCTGCTTTTATCGAAGCCAAATTATGTCGTGTTGAAGGACTTTTGTTCTGAAATATGAATCTTAATCAAATTTAGGACATGATTCTTTGTTGTTTTCTCTTCACCATGCTTCTTATCTGCGGCTTTTTGGACAATAGCTCTTTGTTATTTCACAGTGCATCCAGGGCCTGATGATCCTTTATTTCTATGTTTCCATTGGTACAGCAAACAGAGCTGTGGAGATTAACGAGATGTGGCGAGTTCGTGAAAAAGAGTTAGAATTGGAAAATAGGAGCAAAGGCAGATCAAGATATGACAATGACCATGTTAGCAGGCATGGTGGTAGTAGGGATTCTTCTACGTCTAGAAGCCACAGGCATGACAACTCCAGACACAGACATAGTGATGTGCCTTCCTTGTCAAGCAGAAACAAAGATGGTGATCGAGTCAGGCCAGATGATGCAGGGTTGAGGAATGATGAAGGATTGCAGGATGATGGAGGATTGAGGGATGATGAAGTTGAGTTATTTCTTCGCTCCAGGTTTGTTCGCAAAACTAGTTTGTCTCTTTCTTAACCTAAATATATTATATATGTGCCTCCAATCAGAAGATTCGTTTGGCTTCTACTAAGAATTGTCAATATTATACATATATCAAAAGAATCCAACCTTCTCTTCATTTCGTAAAAAATCACAGTACAAGCATGTGTTTTACTGGCATACGAGTGCATGACACGTGCATTTAAGTGGTGTTGTTCTTGTTATAAGAGATTAAGAGGCATTTGTGCTTTGTCATGGATGTAATTGTATTGGAATCGTTTGCAGGGTTAAACGTGGAAGAGGTTCCATAGGCTCACGAATGGACGAAACTGGTCCATTTATTTCCCAATCATCAGATTTCCACGATGATGATCGAGTTGAGACTTCTGATTATGCCGGGGTAGAGAGATGGGGTCGTACAACAATTGGCCCGGAGAGGCCTTCACGTAAATCTAAAGAGTCATCTGAGGATGATGAGAGCGGAGAAGAACACGGTAGACGAAAAAGGTCAAAGAAGACTTGCTCAAAGAAGCCCCACTCCAAGAAGCATAGTTCCAAAGAAAAGACCAGGGACAAGAAGAAGAGGAGTAGGCATGAGAAGAGGCATAAATAAACACTAGAGTCTAGATGTATCATTGTATGTGATCTCTCTATTTGGTTGTTTTCATCCCCTGTTCCCCGTGCTGTTTAATGAATGGAACAAGATTGAAAATTGAAAATTGAAAATTGAAAATTGAAAATGCTCCATCGTGTATGAATTAATTGAAGATTACTTGTTCTGAGATCTGCCTTGAATAAAGGTGTAACCTGGGTTCGAGGTTTATTGCCCAAGCTGTAAAATCCTTCATTTACAGTAGCAACATCTTATGATGACAGATTTTAAGTCAAGGCCGAGGTTCAAAGGAGGAAAGGCCTAGGGTTGATACCCGCTGCCCCGACTGAGGTTTAAAGGAGGGAGGTAAGACTGAGGTTTAAAGGAGGGAGGAAAGGCTTACGGTGGATACCTAGGTCAGGAAGTGTGTAATAAGCCACTCGATACTGTGGGGTCATTTTCGAATAGGTCAATCTCTTGAACTGCCGCTGAATACAGCACACGCGAGACACAAATATGTTTCATATTATAGGACAAAATAAGCATCCATTCACCAAAAGCTCATTCACATGATGTACAAAACTGAAGTTTATGGTACATTGATCCAATAAAATCAGAGAAATCACAAAGAGAAAACCAATTACAGATGCAGGTTGACAATGACGCCAAAAACCTCTGTGTGGACAACTCTCAAATGCTAAATATTTTTGGGCGGATATCAGTTTAATAACATTCTCTGCTCAGAATCCGAATGACCAACATTATAGTTTATAGATTTCACCCAATTCTGCGGACCCTGAACACTTTACAGCTACAGTTTTACGCTTGCTGTGTATCCACTTCTTGGGATGACTAACAGCAAAGACTAAATGAAACTTATTTAGCTATGAAAGAATACTCCGGCTTACAAATATTTGACATCGAGAGGCAGTGGCCCGTCTTCTCTCAATGCGCTCTTCAGTGAGATGAAGCTAGGAACATGAGCAATAGCAGGGAAGTTGAGAGACTCCTGGTTAAGAAAGGTTCTTGTTTCAGGATCATATGCCAGCACATAGCGATGGCTACACAACAGTAAGATTTCCCCATTCTTAAGGAAATTGGTCACCTGAATCCAACGATAAGGGTCCCACCAATCAACAGCAGGGTCTCTAATAGAGAGCTTCTTAATCCATGACTCGGGATCTCCATACTCACACATCACCCATACTTGAACATCTGGTCGGAAATTCTTGGCGTCAATTGCACAGATTGAGAGGCAGCCGGCTAGTATCCCCAAGTTAGACCAATGGTACTTTGTCTTCTCGTGGAGAGAATAGATGGGAGGTGGCGCCACAAATTTGAAACCTTCAATGTTGAAATCAAAGGAGCATATCAATTGATTAGGGGCAGAGCTACTAGTGTAGTTCAAGATCCAATGAAGAGAACTGTTGATGAAAAAGCCAGGTATACGTGACGGTATTGCACATGGTGCATCTCCTATTCTCCTCCACGTACTACTCGTCATCCCAAAATCATATATCTCAGCCACCCATTTAGCTGCACTTGTTTCCTTTTCATGGATGATCCTTAGGACCTTGTATACTTTTGACCTCGGAGAAAAGCCAAAGCCAGCAACAACCTTGTCATCAGAAGTGGTCACTGCTGTCGGTAGATTGACATATTGTCCCATGATTGGATTCCATATGACAATTGGCTCACGGGACCGGAGCTCCCTAAGGCAAATCAGCCCATTGCATGAATTTCCAAGCTGATACTTAAAATTGGAATCATCACCTTCTTCCTCCTCCTCCAATCCATCCACTTCTTCTTCCTCCTCCAATTCATCATCTTCATCATCCTCCTCCAATTCATCATCTTCATCATCCTCCTCCAATTCATCATCTTCATCATCCTCCTCCAATTCATCATCATCATCTTCCTCCTCCAATTCATCATCATCATCATCATCATCATCATCATCTTCCTCCTCCAATGCATCGTCGTCATCATCATCATCTTCTTCTACTACTTCGTCTCTTACACCATTTTCCTCCTCGTCCTCATAGCTATTTTCTCGCTTTGGGTGAAACTTTATGTAGACCCCACGAGAAATAATGGCGTCCTCATTCGTCTCAACTATATAGATGTTCCTGAGGGGCTCCATGTTGTCGCCTTTGACTTGAATCATGAGAATTGTAGGTGTATGTGTCGAGTAGAGCTTGTAAAAGTAAGTCTCAGAAAGCATGGCATTCCAAGCCTTGCACACATGCCGGCACCGAACAAGTGTCTTTAACGGGAGCCTTCTCAGTATCTCAATGACTACACTACTAGGTAGCTCTGAAATTCTTCCACTTTTCCCATCCATATTTTTCACTTCCCTTCTAAATGCTCTATGGTATGCCTCGTTTCAACTGTACAGACATGTAGTAATGATATTATAAGCAGATAATATAATTCCTTTTCACCCCGTCTAATATTTGCTCCAATTTAAGTAAATAGGAGGTAATTCATGCTGATAATAGAGACAATAAAAGGGAGTTCTTTGCAAGAACAGGTGAAAACTGTAAAGCTAATAACTAAACAAGAACAGGTGAAACAAGCAGCACAAACACTTAAGGAATTCTTTACAAGAGGACAAGTCAATGCAAATTTGTCAAGAATCAACTCTTCTAAATAATGATTTCTAAAATCTCCAATCCAATATTGCAATATCACTAGAAGAAGAGGCTCAATACATTTTCCTCCAAAATTTGGAAGCCATTAAAACTCTGTAGAACTAAACCTGAAAAGGGAAATGAGAGACCGAAAACCAATATAATTTCAACAAGCACCAACACTAGAAATCGAGCAACATCGTTACTGTAAGATGATCACGGAAAAGCAGATAGTACAATAACTTTGTTGAATGGGGTGATCTGAACACTTTCACAAATATTATATCTCTACTCATAGTCCCTACCTCAGATCCCTAATTTATATTCGATGAAATGAATCCACGTACCTATCGCGGGGTTCGAAGGGCATCATAAACCAAAGTAATCTACTTAACCACAATTCACAGATAAAGAATACCGAAAATCAACAACATGCTAAATCTTCTACAAGGCTTCAGCAGTAAAATTTCCTCAGCGTAGCACCCAGAAGGAGATTACACAAGTGAAACAAACAGGAATTGAGCTGTAAAAGTTGAAGAATTGGAGACACCAAGTACGAACCTCGAATCCGAATTCAACCAAGGAAAGCTTACTCGAATTGTGGCCTTGTAGACGCAAAGAATCTGAAAAGAAACAAGAATTGAATTGAAAAATGCTTCAGATTCATTGATCGAAGAAAGTGAAAATCAGTTCCGTCTTAAGAGCTCGCAATTCTCGCATTCTCTCTGTGTGGGCAGAGAGAAAATTAGGGTTGAAACTTAATGGGGGCTGGGATTCCAAATGGAGAAACAATTTGAAGTGTGAATCACAAATTGGGATTGATTTGAATTCGTAACTTTGATTTCCTTAGATTCGTGTGTTCTTGCGTTTTTCCCCTTTTCACACTTCCGGTTTTATGGTCAGGTAAATGTCCGGTTCGGTTCATGTGACACTGACGAGGTTAAGAATCTGGTTTGGGAACTCGGGAGTCAGGACTCAGGACTCAGGACTCAAGACCAGTCATTCATGTACCTCTTTGTTTTTTTTTCCCCTACCTGCTGACGTGTTATTTTGATACACGACCATATATGAATATATACTATTTGTTTAAAATGTTAAAAGGTATTATTGTCTTAAATTACAATACAAATAAAAACTTGCATATGTATATACGTAATGTAAAAAAGATAAATAAATATATTAAATAATTAAAAAAATTATAAATAAAAGTATATCAAAATGGTTTAGAAATATATCACCAATTAACTCTCTATGTTTTGAATATAAATGAATGTGATATACCATCGTTTAAACCCCTTCTCCAAAATGTTAATATAAGAGTCAATCTGAATATGTAATCATTGTAAAATATATATCATATGCTCTCTTGAACCTTAAACTTATAAATACCTCTCATCGATACAAAATCATTGATATGGTGGTGTTTGTTTGTCAAATCTGTGTAAAAAAATCTCAGTCAAAATTATATAGTTATTAGTAATGTACGAATACTTTTTTGGTGTAAAAATAAATTAGTTACAATACAAAGAAAATTTACATTTCTATTAGAAAATGTGAAGTGTTTTGAGGGTATTCGATATCTCTCAACCATAGACGAATAATGAATGATAGAATAACATTCTCTAATAGGCTATATAAAGGATTCAATTGAAAATATTAACGTTAAATTAGATTTTTACTAACAATAATATAAATCTAACTTATTATAATAATACCACATACCATAATACATAATATTATGTGTATATTATTAAACTCCGATTAGAATATGAGATAATCCGTCATATTTCCTTAAAAATTGGTGTGATATATAAACAGTTTGGTAAGAGTAGATAATGTTAGAATGAATTGCATCCATTAATTTTGATTTGTGAACTACAATGATTCCCATTAGGGATGACAATCTCACCTATAACCGGTAGTTACCCGAAAACTTGAACCACTCAAATGGTTGAGAACCTGATAAAATACGGTTGGAATGCGGGTGATGGTTGATCGGTTGATGGCCCAATTATGGTTTAAGGTGAGAATATTAAAAATCATCACCCGATGTTCAAATGGCTTATTGCCTTCTCTTAAACCTTAACCACCAAAATTTGTGTTTCTATGCAACGATTTAATCGTCATCTCCGATGGATCTTAAACACCGACGCTTCTTGAACCCCACCTCTGGTTTCTTTTCTTGAACATTATCGCCTTCTTCAACAATGCCTTTTTGGTGCATGCCATCTCCACTAGTCAGGCTCGTCACCACCATCAACGTCTCTTGAACAATAAGCCCACCAAACATTTTAAATATGTGTATGTAAATTCTTAACAAATTTCTTCTAAATTGATGCTTTTGCGCCTCCCTCGTAATTTCATCCTAACACCGATGCTTTTGTTCTCGTATTGCCTCTGTATAAATAAAACATTTATTTTGAATGAAACAATGTCCAGATATTTTAGTAAGAAGAAAACTACTAATTAAGTAAGCTAGTTGTTTTTAATGTAAATCATGTAATTTTGATTGGGAATGGTTTTGAAAAATATGTTGTAAGAACCGAGGTATTAGGGACGTTATCCTCATGTTAACCATGCTCGCGCAGAAAACTTCTAAGAAGGTCAACCATACTGAAATTGCTCCCGCACGAAAACGCTCAACTCAGAGTTATTTGTCCTCACTTTACCGTTTGAAAAGAAGAATTCTTGTTGACATGAGTAATACTCATCACTTATAAGTTAATCACATATCCCATTAAAACGATGCGGGAATGACAATTTTTCGAAATGTTACATATGATCTCACATTTTCCCGTCTCTTGGTCTCACACCATTGACGTCTCTTTGTCTCGCACCATTGACTATCTGAATGAGCTATATTATTGGGTGTTGAATCGGATTTGGGTCGATCGGATCATATTAGAGCTAGCTATTACTTAGTTAAGGCGCAAAATAGTGAATGACAAGTTGCATGTAGAAGGATGAAAGAATATCCATAAAAGCTATGACCGTTTTGTGGTCCGAGGAACCGGTTGATCACGTATGAATTAGATTCAATATTGGATCGTTTGGAGTAATCTTAATTTATTCTGCACCCATGTTTTTCTTAATGTCATCTAAAAACTCATTTAGATCATGACTTAGATTCAATCATATCTAGGAAATGAACACCCCATCCATCATAAAAAAAATGATATAAAACAAGAATATATCATATTTGTCGCAGTTTTATATATTGATTCGGGTTTGTTCCCAAATCAAATGTAAAAACACTAACAATTTTGGATTGAGCTCATACATTACGTACATTATCTAATATTTTTGTAATTCATTATTCAAATCTATAGACCTTAAATGACTTAAATAACTAATCGTTCTCAGCAAGGCCCATTAGCTCAGTTGGTTAGAGCGTCGTGCTAATAACGCGAAGGTCGCAGGTTCGAGACCTGCATGGGCCATTTTTAATTTTTTTTAAAAAATTTACCTGGAAAAATCAGCTTACTGGTAATTGAATCAAACCCCAACGGTCGAATTCCTTTTTTGCACATTATAATGATCATCAGCTGTGACGGGATGAGGCTATATTTAGTAACAAAAATGTGCGTCACAATGTAACTCTAACCTCATCTTCTCCAAAGAAAGAGGAGAAAGAAAATTGAGGGAGGGGAAAAAGCATGAAAACACAAAATTGGAGCTTTAATCAAATCAAACCACGCCATATGCGCATACCTCGTAACACCTGTCCAATTTCCAATTGTGCCCATCTCTCACACACCCCTTAGACTTCGCAGGGCCAATGACCAATTCACGTTTGCATTTCAACAGATTTGGTTCATACTTTTCGTCTCAACATTTCAAAACTAAAACTCGCTAACCCTAAAAATCGTTTCTTTTTTAGGATGATTTTCTGACTTCCATGCAGGTTTCTTTCTCTAACTAAAACTCGCTAACCCTAAAAATCGTCTCTTTTTTGGATTGATTTCTGATGCGGGTTCTTGTTTTTTCTGTGTTGATCGAGACTTGAGATTGAATATTGTTTCATTGTCTTTTTGGTGTCAGCATAGTTTAAAGTGGTAAGAAAACGAGATATCAGAAAAATGTCTTTTGAGGGTGTTCTAGTTTCTGATCCATGGCTTCAGAGTCAATTCACCCAAGTCGAGCTCCGCACCCTCAAAGACAAGGTAAACTAAGATTTCCATCTTTTTATCCAACTATGTTACTTACTTGCATATGAATATATGATGATCTTTTGATTCTTGTGTGTTTATTTTAGTACATGATTGCAAAGAAACAACTTGGTATTATGAAGGCTGCGGATTTAGCACCCATTTTGGCAAGACTAAAAGGTATCGTTGGACTTTATACGGAGGATGATATAAGAGCTGCTTTGGTTGATTCATATCCAGACATGGCCCACGAAATCGATTTCGAAACTTTCTTACGAGTAAGATTTTTTCTATACCTTTTTATCTGTGTATGAATCAACGAAAGAGATTTATGTAAGTTTGGATAATAAAATCATACTGTAATCTGAACAAACTAAAAATGATATCAGGAGTATTGTGCACCATAAAATGTCAATAGCCAAGGTGAGACTTGAATCATTTGAAATTGAAGGAGGATATGGGCTTGAAATAAGATGTTTTTTTGTCTATGAGATCAACAAACTAAATAGTGTTTCAAATTGAAGGATAACAAAACATGCTGTAATTGGCGCCAAATGAGCTGCACTTTTGTATGATCATCTTCAACTCGTTATCTAAATTTTCATCAAGCTTAAGAGGGTTCATACCCGGCTTGTCTAGTCAAATGAGCCGGCTCAACCAAACTTTTTGTGGGTCGAGTTTGAGTAGCTCGGCTCATAAAACAAGCAGATCGACTCATCTAGTCATTATAGGACCATTATTTAAACAAACACGCCGAGTTTTGGTATGACATGTTCAATTCATTTACAATCATATTTGACTCGTTTAGTAACTGAACGAGCCCGAGTGACTTTTTCAAGTCCTATAACCAGAATTCTGACAGAGATTTATGGAATTGAGCAGGAATTTTTGACGTTTCAAGGTAGGGCTTCAGGACAGGGTGGTTTCAAAAGGGTGACGTCGGTTCTCAGGCAATCAACGACAACTCTTCTCCATGTGATTAGTGAAACGGAGAAGGCGACTTATGTTGCACATATTAATAAATGTCTCGGTGAAGATCCCTTCTTGAAACAATTTCTACCAATTGACCCGAAATCAAATCAGTTGTTTGAACTGGTTAAAGATGGAGTTCTCCTCTGGTATAATATATGCATCAACTAACTTATAGTTAATGCTTGGGATTAGTTGGATTAATCACTTTGGCTCTTGCAGTAAGTTGATCAACGTTGCTGTTCCTGGGACAATTGACGAAAGAGCAATAAACACTAAAAAGAAGCTTAATCCTTGGGAGAGAAACGAAAACCACACCCTTTGCTTAAACTCTGCAAAGGCTATTGGTTGCACTGTGGTTAACATTGGAACTACTGATCTTGTTGAAGGAAGAGTAAGTTTTGGATCAATAAACTTTCATTTGGATAGATATTCATCTTCTTGCTTGATGCTCAAATGTCTGATAAACTATGTTGTTATGTAGAACCATCTCATAGTGGGACTGATTTCTCAAATATACAAGGTATTATTCTGTTCATCATGATCTCCTTGATTTATAATCCGTTTAACCATTGCTAATTTTTCGTAAAAATCTATACGAGATTACCTCTAGATCCAAGTACTGGCTGATGTCAATTTGAAGAAGACTCCTGAACTTCTCGCATTGGTGGAAGAAGATAAGGTCAGGAACGCCTTCATGGTCATTCATTGAGGTGAAGAGATGGTATTGACTGACGTCTTCGTTTGGCTTAACGGCCTGATTTTGGTGGCTTGAACAATAATTACAGGATGTGGAGGAACTCATGTCATTAGCTCCTGAGAAGGTGTTGCTCAAATGGATGAACTTCCACTTGAAGAAAGCAGGATACGAAAAGGAGGTTACTAATTTCTCATCTGATCTTAAGGTAAAACAACTCTTTTTTTTATTTTTTTTTATGATGTTTCTTGTATCAGAGCTTGTCTTGTTGTGCCAAGATGAAATCTAATGTGTATGATTTGCAGGATGGAGAGGCGTATGCTCACTTGTTCAATGTTCTTGCACCGGAGCACAGTACGACAAGCACGTTGGAAACCAGTGATCCTACCAAGAGAGCAAAGTTGATTCTGGAACAGGCAGAGAAACTGGATTGTGATAGATATATTAGTGAAAAGGATATCGTAGACGGATCTACAAACTTAAATCTTACCTTTGTTGCTCAGATTTTCCAACACAGGTGACCCTTTTATATAGACTTAGATATTTAGCTTTGCAGAAATTTCTACGACTTAGATATTTACCTTTGCAGAAATGGGCTGACAACAACAGTTGATAGTGAAAAGCTCTCCATGGCAGAGCAAATGATAGAAGACGAAGCAAACACTTCGAGAGAAGAAAGATGCTTCAGGTTCTGGATTAACAGTCTTGGAATTGAAACTTATGTCAACAATCTGTTTGAGGATGTTAGAACAGGTTGGGTACTTCTGGAAGTACTTGATAAAGTATCGCCCAGGTCTGTTCACTGGAAGCAGGCTACAAAGCCACCTATTAAAATGCCCTTCAGGAAAGTCGAAAACTGCAACCAAGTTATTAGCATTGGAAAGGATCTCAACTTGTCTCTAGTAAATGTGGCTGGAAATGACATTGTGCAAGGAAATAAGAAGCTCATTATTGGTTAGCTTTACAGATAGATTATGTAATGGAAACTCAAAAAATATGGGATCGTTTCTGAACTGTTGCAGCTCATATTTGTTTCAGCTTACCTATGGCAGTTGATGAGGTTTAACATGCTGCAGCTCCTCAGGAACTTAAGAGCATGCTCACATGGGAAAGAGATCACTGATGCAGATATTCTAAACTGGGCGAACCATACAGTCAAGAATTATGGAAAATCGTCTCAAATGGAAAGCTTCAAGGTAATTCTATTCCGTTTGAGAATAATCTTTAACACTCAACTACTCAAAAACGAACTTCATGCTCTTCAGGATAAAAGTCTCTCTAATGGCATATTCTTCCTGGACCTTCTTACTGCTGTGGAACCGAGGGTTGTAAATTGGCAGCTAATTACAAAGGGCGAGACCGGTAAGTATTGTATTCAGTGAATTTCAATCCTTCCATTTTGCAGACCACAAGATGTGCGAATTCCAAAACTTTTTATCCAAAAAAAGTGAAAAAGTTGGGGTTTATACGCAGATGAGGATAAGAAGAACAATGCAAGTTACATAATCAGTGTTGCTAGAAAGATTGGCTGTTCTGTTTTCTTGTTGCCAGAGGATATTGTGGAGGTAAGTAAGTGTTGTGCTCTAATTTCAGTTTGTATTACTGAGGCTCTAGCTACTTAATCACTGCTACTAAACCTAAGTAGAATTTGGTTGAAAATTGCAGCTAGACTAAAGCTCCAGATATACACAGTAACTGAAAACTATATGAGCTTTCCTTTTGTGTTTGCTACACAGGTAAACCAAAAGATGATGCTAACTCTAACAGCCAGCATTATGTACTGGGCCCTTAAGCACAAACCTGGGCAGACGATTCCCGTATCCGGAGATGATCATGATGCCCCCGCAATGGCTGCTTCCGAGGGAGGTGGGAGTCTGGAGACAGAAGACACCAGCTCGTCGATTCTTGATCCTGTTGCTGAAGTAGCCACAGAAGCTGTTGTTGATGAGTAGCCATCTGTGGAATTTGTTTGCAGATTGACATAGGAAAAGTATATAACTCTATATAGATGAAAGCATTAATACTTGAAAGACTACAACAAAGGAAAGTTGGGAAGGAAGAAGAAAAAGTACAGGAGGTTACGACGATTCTGCATGGATTGAATATGTTATTAGAGAGCTATTCTTCTGTTTCCTCTTTCTCCCCTTTTGACAAGGATATATGTTTGATTGATAAAATATGAATAAAAAACAGAATTATGATTTTAATTGTCAATGAAATTTCATATTCTTCAGCTTCCTTTCAAATTTGCCGGTAATGTTCACTGACTTTGTTGTTAAACACAGGGTTATCCTTTGGCTCCTCGAGCTCAAGTTGTTAAGATAGTGAGATTCAGATGAAGTCAATATATACAAAGCTTAGAAATGGTCAGTGACTTCATCTTAGAATGCATATACTTGATGAGCAGGTCTTTAACAGGAAAAGAATCCTTGAAAACTGTATTAAGTGAACAAGTTTCTGAAGCATGTGCTTCATATATGAAAGATTATTTCAAAAGATACAGTTTGGTCAAAACCAGCTGCTCTCCATTTAAAGTGGTTCTTACTAGGCCTGTCAATGGAGTCGGGCAAAGAGGATTCAAGTTAGTACCCTTTAGGTTTGTATTTGGTACACTTGAGGATACCAAATCGATTGTTGGCAAGTTTCAAGGTTAGCATTTAGTGTATGCTACTCCTATTGTCAATTGGTTTTGGGTCAGTGAGTTGTATTTGGTGGTTGAGACCCAAGGGAGATTTTTTTCCCGAAAATTGGTGTAGCCCAACGGGTCCCAATTAGTGAATTATTATTTACATGTACTTGTCAATATGAAAAAGGTAAATAAGAAGAGACGACAACAACATTCTTACAGTAACGTAATCTTACAATATGAGAACATCAGAAAGCCTTGCTCTTATTCACCATGATCACTATAAATAAATACATGAATAAAAACCCCAGTTTTGGGTAATCGGAGATTACTCCTCTACAGTAAGCTATGACAAATTTCGTAACTATCAAAAAGAACAGATTAAGCACGTGTATTTGGAAGTACAAATTGGAAAGAGAAGCATACCTTATGCAGAGCATTCTAAAGTCTCATCACCAGAGCCAGACTTCTCTTGGTGGGCCACAAGCAACAGCATCTCCAAGCGCTTGTCGAAGAGCAGTGCACTCTCATCCCTCTGGTCCAGCTCAGCAGCCTCAACCTCGAGCCACTTCTCTCGCAGATCATCAAGGAGGTTACCCACTTCAGCATTAGCAGCTCCTCCAGGGGCACTGGGAGCTGTAGTCCGCATAGAGGAATCCCCTGATGGTGGTGGAATGGTTAGAAGCACTTCCCTGAACTCTCTTGTATCAGCAAATGTCTCAAAATTGCATGCCATTGTGTCCAAGCAATACTCTCTGATCTTCCCTACACCATACCTGCAGAAATTACAAAAACAGTACAAGGTCTTCAAATTCAACTTCTCCACATGTAAATAATGGCTATACTAAAACCTTTGCTCTCGTGAAATTTTTTTATAAAAAAAACAATTTCAAGGAAGATCCAAAGCACTGAGGATCAATGAGCACGTACATGTCTGACAATAGGAGCCAATGGCACAACTCTCCAGGTGACACCATTTCCAGGTGAGGTAGCAGCGCATCAGCTACTGCGCGCTTAAGAGGAAACAATAAATATCTTGAAGCAGCATCAAACATCTCCTCTGCCTGTCAAAGATAGCGTTTATCCTTCACTGTTTAAAGTGATTCACATACAATTCAATAAGCATTTATGTGACTTTTACCTGACATGGATCTATATCCCTCAATCCATCAGTATACCTTAAATGAGAAAGAAAGAAAGAAAAGAGAGCATAACAGCTCATTAGATATAGATACACAATTAAAGTATTCACAAGACTAATGCTAGCTCAGAGCACCTAGAATACACCACCATCCATGAAAATGCTACCAAGATTTGAACATATAACTATGGGATGTCATTCTGATATTGGAACAATTGAAGCACGGCATGAATTATACGAAATGGGAGGAAACTTACATATATTCTATCATTTTCTCAAAAGCCTCCTTTGTCAAGTCATGTTCTTCAAGACATGGAAGAGTATACACATTTGAGTTATTATTTCCTTCATGAAAATCCTGGATGCGGAATATTCTCATTCTGAAATACTCTGATCTTGATGCAAGGATTACTTGATGGCAACGGAACACCCTCTTATCAACTTTAATGCATATATCTGCCAGATCATCCTTATGCTCTTTGTCATTGGAAGTTACTAACTCCTTATCAATATCATGAATGTCATGTTCCTCGGCGGAATTTTCAAGGCATATCTGAAGCATGATGTGCAAGGCAGCGGGAAGACGGTCTTCCTCAGGAAGTGATAGACCTTGTAATATGAAACGCTTTTGAGAATTGTCTAATTCTTGCAAGGACTTGTAATCAGCATACTTTTGGTGAACCGATTCTTTCTCAAGCAATCTTCTAAGTGATTCACACTTGCAAACTTTGCAAATCCTAACAAGATCTTCCATGTCATCTACAGCAATCTCTAACCTATCAGAGTAAAAGAAGTGGATGAGGCTGTAAAGAGCAGGATAAGACAATCTTTCCTTCACAAGTCTTACTTCCTTGCGATCTTTCCACTCAGTCTCAAACTTAGCCCCAAAGAAGGGGGATCGAGCACTCAAGACAACTCTGTGAGCTTCTATCGGCCTACCTTGTACATTGAAAACTATATCTGGTGGAAAATGGCTGCAACTCCCCTCTTCGTTTGAAGGACCTGTGATATAAAAAAAAGAAAAAAAGAAAAAGGTTTAGATGCAGAGTTAGATGATTCAAAGTTGAGGCATCAGGTGGACAACTATATACATCTACAATAGAAATGATGATCTTCCAGTAACAAACATGTAACAAAAGATGCATAGCCAGGTCGGAGCTCCGGGCCACACTAAAGCTTTTCTAAGGAGAAAGAATAACAGGACTATAAGAGCAGTATCCTTTTAAACTGTATTCTAAGGTGCATTTGGAACCTAAACATATGGCAATTCATTATGTCTGACAGGACTGTTTATCAAACCCATATAACAGGACTGGAACAGACAAACTACAGTTAGAATTGTCCGGAAAACATGATCTACATCAACTATAACAAGCAGCAGTTCTCTACATGAATCATGCACTGTGCTATCAGAATCCCTGATTTTATTTGGCATTTCAACTATTTCAATCAACATGATTAGTCCCAAGAGAGAAGAAGAACCACACTCAATTGGGCTAGAACCAAAGAGACTTGCATTTACGAAACAAACATATTCTGCTCAAATTGATCGTCCAACAACTCAGTTTCATTTCCGATCGACCAATTAAATTCGAGAGAAGAAAAAGCAATCACCAGATAATTGGAACTGCCCACCAGATTGTTCCAAGTAAGCCCTATTAGCCGGGCACACAAGGAAAGTTTCCCTAAGCGCCGCCTGTAGCGGTGCAAGCGGAGGTGGCCGGGCCTCAAACGCCTTAAGAAGCTTCCTAATCTTTAGATTAAGCGCCGCATAGTGACACCGATCACCATCAAACGTGTGCTCGGAGCAAATAGCGCCACTCTCGAGCAGCATCCTTGCCGCATCCAGGTGTCCGGCGAGACACGCATAGTACAGCGCGACAGAGTCCCAATGATCCCTCGCATTGACGTTAACGACGCCGGATTCCAGTAGGTACCGGAGCCGATCGACGTCTCCGGCGCGCGCCGCCTCAAAGACGTCGCCGTAAGGAACCTTCTTCAGGGGAAGGGAGGAGGTGAAATCTTCTGGCTGAAGATCAATGTCATCGAGATCGGTGGCTAGAATCCGCAACGGTTTCGACATGGCGGCGGCAGTGGTGGCTACGGTGGCGGAAATGGCGGTGGGATTTTAGGGCTTTTTGGGATTGAGACGAGGAGTGGGATTCAACGGTCATTATTCGGACATGAAGAAAGATTGGGGGGTGTTTGAATTTGGGTAGAATGGGAATTCCAGCGGTATGTGAAGGGTAATTTAGGGAATTCATAATTGAGAATTTTCTTGTCGCGGCGGGGTGGGACTGCCGGATGTAGTATTCCGCGGCGGAGGGAAAACATAGCTGTCCTACGTTAACGGTAAATCGGTCGCCGTGGAGGCCTGGAGGGTGTGAATATTTAATCTAAAAATTACTGTGTAAAATAGTGGTAAATAACAGAATTTCTATATATTTGGGTAAACTCCATAAAAACCACCCGAATAACCTGTCCTCGGGCACCCAGCCACCTTTAAAAGATTTATGGGAAATTTCGGATGGTACCCCTGTGGTTTGGGATTTTCCGGATTTTACCCACATGTTTTTTTTAGTTCGGATGGTGTCCCTGTGTTTTAATATTTTCCGGAAAATACCCGATTTTATTTATATTGTAGAGGGATGTTAACTAAAATATTATTTTTTTTAAATGTGAAAAACTTCTTTATAAAAAAGGAGATAAAAGAGGCTAAACATTTTGCACATAAGTTTTTTTTAAAAATTAATTTAAGTTGACATCCTTTGCAATTTAATTGGAGTTGGGCATTTTCAGGAAAATATAAAAACATAAGGGTACCATCCGAACTAAAAAAAACATGTGGGCAAAATTCGAAATACCCCAAACCACAGGAATACCATCCGGAATGTCCCAAGATTTATTGTACAAAACCCCACACATATAAGTTGTTAATAGGCAACAACCAGGACAAATGTTTGTTCCTCACTCTTCTGATTGGCTCATTGTATCCTAAAACGATAAATTAGTCTGTTTAATTAAAAAAATACATTTTAAATTAATAGTACATCAATCCAAGGAGTGAGTGCAATTGTAATTACTACTTTACTACTATCGATCTGAAGGCTTAAAAGGGTAGTTGAGTGATAACAAAACAGTGTTTATAGGCGGTTTTTTACAAACTCGAAACTAAGGGTTGTGAAATGCAAAACTGTATGAATGGGGGCTTTCAACTTACATGCAATTTACCCTTTTCTTTAAGCACATGACTACAACAAGTTTTTGCATTTGCTGTCCACGCAGTCACTAATAATTTTTACATACAGAATTACAGATAAACTCAGTCTTGGGAAGAAGAGGAAAGTGTTGATAGACATTTGCTAGCGTGCTTTTCAAAACTCACAAGAGTCAACTAAAAAAACCCCTTTTAACACACAAGGGTTTAGGTTGAGTTGTCGCCCTCTTTAAGTGAATTGAGTCGTCTGAGCCTTTCGTCAAGCTGTGCCATAACTGCTGGCTCCTGTTTCTTCCTCTGCTTTGACAACGTGCTGGTGTTCATCGAACCTATTGTGTCCAACGCCACCTGCTCAGTTCGATAAACAAACACAGGCTTTAAGCTGATTTCAGTTCCAACCTATATTTACAACTCTTTATGGGTTCTGTAGAGATAATCATTATCAAAATTTGATCCATCTATCAATTTGTCACAGCATTCTTACCGTCAACAAGTCATCGGGATCAAACAGCTGGTGAGTGCATCTATGTACTGTCCTAATAACATCCCCAACTTGATGGGTTATAAGCAGCTCCTCTTCTTTTATCTGCAGTTATGATAAACCTCATCCATTAAACGTGTGACATTGTCGAAAACAATGAACTCGATATTCTGGATTTTATAGCATTAAAAAGAAAACGCAAAAGAATGGTCACCCTCAATATCGCCAATGCTACATTCAACAGAACTTTTGCTCCATCATAGAAAAGAACGTCCCACACCCGCAAAGTTGTCTGGAAAAACAAACACCATGAAAGTGAAATCCTGAGCAACAGAAAAAAGCTTTAAATTTAGTTACCTAACTAAATGTAACCTAACGAGAATACACAGTGAACAAGTGAAATAAACCTCAGATGGCAAACTCTTGGAAAAGAGGCATAAGAACCATTCAGTTGTTACAAGAGAGACGTCAAACTCCATATCTTCTAAGTGAGCAGCTATCCTGCATTTTCCCCATAAACTCTTAAAGGGTTAAAAAGCAAAAGGCTATAGTTTTCAAGAAGATGGCTGATCAACTTGTGACATAGTAGATAACATACCGTGGACACTTCTTTGCCAGTAGATCTTTGAACACCCTTTGCTCAACATGACATCCTAACAAGTTATTTGCATAGCAGTCGTTCACCAATACATTTTCTAGCAGAACAGCAAGCATCCAAAATGCGTCTTCCTCTGTCTTCATCACAAGCAACAGCAGTGCAGCGACGTAATTTAAGCCCTGCAATTCAAGGTGTGATGATTGTAGGAGATCCTCTCATAACGACTGTATTTCAACTAAATGAACGTAATGGAGATTCAAACGTTAAAAATGTGTGTATTGAGACAACATTTTTCATATAAAGATCTATCAAATAACATACATCATGTAAAAGAAGCACTTGAAGAACAACATTTTGGTGAAGTAAAGTGCTTTTTGGTTTATGAGCATTTGGTCTTAGCAAAGTGTTAGGGGAAGGGAATGAATATTCACCTGACAGTAACCAACATACGAATCACGAAACGAGTAACCAACAAGAACACGTCGTAGGGCAGCATGTCCCTCAGGCGTATCCAACCAAGGGTGACCAGGGAAGGTTCTAGGCAAGTCCTGCACATTCATAATAAGGTTGGATAAGTAAAGGTCAAATCTATAGGAAGTATAACATTTCCGAGATCAAAAGCATAAATAGGGTTTATCAACGTCATAAAGCTATAAAGTTGAATACTACAACGATGAGATGAATGGCCCGAATGGGCAAGGTCAACCCAAAAGAATCATAACAAACAAAACAATTTTGACATTCAAAGATAAAGCATATGAAACCCTCTGCAAATTTTAGTACTAATCCTCCATACCAAAGGACAAGAAAATTCAATGAAAGCAATATAAAAAGGAAGAAAAAGGCTCACTTGATCAATCTGCTTGGTGGCAAGAGTAACCTGGCCATCAATGGCACTAATGAGATCAGTGTAATAGGTGTCAGGGACGGTGGACTTCTTCTTCGCAGCCCCTGATAACGAGAACCAAATCGTAGGTCGCAAAGCCGGCGGGATCCCCTTCCTAATCAACTTCTTGAGGATAACTGCATTTGCTAAGGCAGATAACTTGAGGGAGGGTCCGATGGCGGAGGAGGCATGGGTGTGTAGATACCAATTGGGACCTTTGTTAGCCTCCATTTCCGACCAAGCTTTGTTCTGTAGCCTTACCTTCTCTCTCACCTCATTCAACACATTTACATCTTCCACATTTCCTTCAACACTGAACCCATACAGATCTTCGAATTTCACTGTCAGGTTTGCCCTTCTTGTGTGAATACTCGGTCTATAACTAATTACTGAAGAATCATCCCCCTTTATATCATACAACGAGTTGATTCCCCCACTATGGTTATATGTTCCATACATCTTTTTTTTTCTTCCCCTCTTCTATTCCCAGAAAGTATCCAGGAAAACCAGAAGACCAACCAGATAGAAGGAAATCAAGTAGGAAGTTCAAATGGATTTATATTCGACGATTTGGGGAACAGCACAAGGGGAAAGAGACTACCGAAGATAATCCAGATTGGTCAGGATTACAAGGCACGACTTCAATCACAAACAAGATAGATGAGAAGAACACGGCCTGAATCACCGGAGTTGACTCCCTGAAAATTCAATTTGAATTTGAAGCGCAAAATCCTCCGATTGTGGTGTCGTGAGTGGAGTTTGGTGTTGTGGCTAACTGGATACGGAGGCGAAGCGCGTTCACTGTGGTGTCTGTTCGCTTTTTTCAATCTTTTCTTACCAAAATACCCTCCCCATTACTAAATAATTACATTGTACAAAAGGAAGGGGGCTCGGTTTTGTATTTGCGCTACCATTCTGGTTATTAAATCAAGAATTATTCATTTGAAATATATATTAAAAAAATTACCTCTTTAATATATGAATTTTATTTTTGAAAACATATTAGGTAAAAATAAATTCCAAAATGTAATTTTGTTATTTTTACAGTTTGGAAAGGAAATAGCCGATCAACCCATAAGAAAACCATGAAAATCAGAATTAGAGGGGAAGGCAAGTCAGATTAGATTTAAGGTGTTTTGCGTCCGCCGCCGCCGCCACCAAGTCAGCATGAAATTTAATTAATCCTCTCCAACTCCCTTGACTGCTTCAACTTTAAAAATGGCATTTCGTGACGTTTAAGTATTTGGTTCATCGATGTTATAGATAACAGTGAGTCGGACGATGTATGTATATATTACTCCATCATACGTCCTAACCTAAACACACACTCATCCATTTCATCGTTAATCTGTACCCTATTCGCCAAAATTCGTATTTCTCGTGTTAATCAAGTTATTTGTTACATTAAGATGATAGTCGACTAAAATATAAATAAAAGATTATCTACTCAATATAAGATAAAAGATTATCTATCCAATATAAGTTCAATCGCTTCGAACATAAAACTAATAAATTAAATAAATTAATAAATCAATTATCAAACGATTCAAATTTGTATCTCAAACATACATATAATAAATAAGTAATTCAAGTTTCATTATACCTTTTTTAAATCTAAATCATTTATAGTTTGAAAAATAGAAAAATAAATTTAGGTAAAGTTTCTTTCAATTGCATAAAGTTTGCATCAATAAATATTCAATTGTATCATAAGCTACAAACTCCTTTATAATTTATTTTATTAAATAATATATATAGAGAGAGGTAAACATGAATTGAGATGACAGAGTAGAAATCTGTGAAGGCTTAATTTAGATCGGATAAAGGATTTATAATAAAAGTAAATAAAATAAGATAATAATAAAATAAGATAGGAATAAAGTAACAAATAAATAATAAGTTTAAAGATAAAGATAAACTAATAAATAAAGAATAAGTTCAAATATAGGGTAGTCTATAGTGTATGACCCAATGATCTAACACCCCCTCAAGCTAGATGTGTGATTCAACAACATTCCAAGCTTGAACAATAGAAACTCGAAGAGATGGAATGAGGGCTTGATGTACCTCCTTCTTCATTGGTCTTTATTATGTTAGTGTCATGATATGATGCCGGTATATTGGGCCATATGACGCAGGTAGATTATCATCATAGAGTAAGTTTTAGGCCCTAAGATACATGTTGATTAACGTCCTAGGGTAAGTTTTGAGTCTTAGAACGCAAGTTGATTAACGTCCTAGGAAAGTTTTGGGTCCTATGACGTAGGTTAATTAATGTCTTAGGGTAAGTTTTGGGCCCTATGATGCAGGTTGATTAGCGTTCTAGGGTAGGCATGAGCGAAAGGATGATATGAGAACTTGATGGACCTTCCCCTCATTGCTCCTTGTTTTGTTGGCAATGATAACACGCTGATATGGGTTTGAACGAAAAGATACTATGAGGAATTGATGGACCTCGTTCCCTTCTTTTCTTCGATGGTAGAGTCGGTTATAGAGCGCTGGTTGGTTCGGCAGGGCCGGTGATGGCAGCACGGCTGGGGTTTGTGTTTTAGGTTTCTTTAGGCGGAAGCATGTTTAGGGAGTGTATGCTTTGATACCATGTAGAGATTTGTGAACTGAAAGCTTGCTTTATTCATTGACTGGACAAAGTATTTATGACAAGATTTATGAACTGAAAGCTTGTTTTATTAATTGAAGGTTAAGCATGAAAAGGTTTACATCGAAAACCAACATACGTTCTTCCTTTCGCTTTTGATACTTTTGATTTCCTTGCGTCAGATGATGTTGATATTCTCAAGAGGGTGCAACAGGTCTTGTATATTAATGTTGTGTCACCTAGGTCTTCAGATGTCTGTCTTCAGATGTCGTGTTTAGGAGGATCGAATTTGCTATTCAGAAATGATTGGTGGCACAACATGTTGTCCGTCAACCTTCTACTTCGATGTAAACTTTTGATTATATAAGAATAAATGGCGAGATAATAAAAAATAAGATAAAAATAAACTAACAAATAAAGTAATAGACACAAATATACAGCCTGGTGTATGGCCCAATAATCTAACAATAAGTCGGATGAATGAGGGTTATACTAGTCCCTATATCCGCCCACCACCATCATAGGCTATTAGACTTTCATATTTTGCAAGATCCTCCTTCGAATTAATTCTTACTTTGAAAAACGATGTCCGAAGAGTAGAGACTCAAACACTCTTCAATTGTTATCTTGTTTTGTTTTTTATACTAATAACACGGACGGGATCGCGATCTTCCCTGTCTAAATTACCCAAAGAAAAAAAAAAGAAAAAAGAAGAAAGATCCGCAAACTACCATCATCCGTAATTGATCTCTTTAAAACACAAACTTGTTATTTCGAAATAAAAATACATTATAAAACCTTACCTAAAATATTATAAATTGTTTTGACAAGTTTTTACCATTTACGTAGATATTTCATTTGTTTAAGATTATTTACTATTATAAAATCGTGTAATCAATTATATTTTTAACAACATACATAACGATAAGGACTCCATGTAAACCCAGTCCATAGACGTAATGACAACGTATAGATATGATTAATGTCATTGTTTGTATTATGTCATTTCTTGACATTAACCCGGTTTCATGCATAAAATAATAACAATATTACAAATCATTTTTACCAATGTTTCAGAATTAAAAATAAATCACACCTACTAATACATAGATAAATTCTCAAAATGACATTTTTGTCATAGGTAAACAAACTGTGCTTTCAAAATGAAAATTCATATTATAAATGTGATAAAAATAAAATAAATCAAAGGTAACATCAGAATAATATATTATTGTTGGTCCTTTGGGTAAGTAGGCGTGAATTAGAATTGGTCTTTCCGTTTTTTCATGCGTAAGAAATTGTGTTTTACTTGAACTAGAATGTAGAGTTGCGATTTACGAATTTTGTTCATCATTTTCTTTTTTTTGGTTATTTATTTATTTATATATTAATTTATCAGAATATATAGTTTGTTGTGTAATATGCACACCTTGAAGCCCATCAATTCAATTGGTTGCAAAAATTCAAGAAAATCATAAAGCAACTGGCTTCGATCAGAAAGAATTTGTGATTTGTTCCTGGACAGCATGGAATCAAAAGCTTTGGCCAAAATGATGTGATCATCTTTGAGGTACTACTGGGGCATTTGCAAATCTGATGAGCTCAAAACTTTGAAGAAACTTGCATTGTAACAGTTTGACCAAGTCCAAATGTTGGAATTATATATACAGTAAGCTTAAGGTTCATCGATCATGCTGGATCTGGATGCGAATAGATCACATCATGTTGTACTTTGTATGAGATTGATACGTGACATCTATTGCTGGCATGAATTTGTGTACATTGATGTTGCCTCACTGCCTACCCATTCATGTCTTGTTTTCATTATAAACAAGTGCTTATGTAAGTGAATCTGGATTTCATGTAAATTACATGAACTCGATGCATGTATAGATGATCCAATTGAACAAAGCTTTGCTTCTTAAAAGGGGTAAAACTGAAAAATAAAATAAAGGCTCGTTTGTTACTATCTCCACAAAGCTATTAACATTAGGTTCTTAAAATTCATTTAAAAATCTTTTCAAAAACCTTTCTAAAATCTAATATCCACAAAAAAAAAAAGCTATTGTAAGTTTTAGTCAAATATAATTAAAAAAAATTATTATACAAAGAGATCTGTGGATATATTTTTATGGTGAATGTAAAACAAAAAAGACAATCATAAATATAAATATAAATCTAAATACAAAAGATTAGAGGGGTATATATATATTGGCCAAAATAACATAAAGCTAATGAAAAATGTACCAAATCTTTACAAAAATCTCTCAATAATCTCTACTAACCACAGTCTTAGTATTATTTGTTTTGATTATTACACAAATGTGTGCATGACTATTTATGTGGTAAAGAGTAAAGACAATTCCTTGTTCTATACTCACAACATTCATTTTTTATTGGTTGTGTATTCGAGTACTCTTACGTCGCCCTCTCCGTTTTGTCGGCCACGTATCTCACCGAGATTCGACAATTAAAATCATAGTTGGAATGTAATACGAGGATTAATAATAAGGGTCGACAAGGGGCCTCTTTTCCATAAAGTAGAATTTTATTATTGCAGCAAATTTTTTCTACGCCCATTATGTTAAGCAACTTAAGTTTACCATAGAGGCTGAAATTAAAATTTTTAACCTTAATTTTTCTATTTTAAGAAAAACTTCTTCACTTAATTTTTTTCAAATAAATTATACCATCATCATTTATTGTGTCGTAAATTCTAGTTAATTGTACATGTGAATAACTATATATTAATGACATCAGTAATATTTTAAATACGTTTATGGATATATAATATAATTAAATTAGGATATAATACGTAGGAAAAATAAGTTAGAATTTTATTTTTAAAATTTAAATAGGTCGCTTAGAAAATTCAAATTGAGCTTTACTACACTTTTGAGTGTTTGACTTAAGAAGTGAGAATTTTGTGCATTCTTTCTCCACCACGATGAGGTGATATGACTGCTGCGTTGAATACATGTACAATATGTATGGAAAAGAAATAAGACTTGACGACTTAGGTGCTAATTTGTAACGATATAAAGTCTAGATCCGTCCATTTACAAGCAATTCGATCGAAATCATCTCCTACCATTTGATTCCAACATGTTGGTCTTGATCATCCAATTACTTTCTCTTACTTCACTCGCCTCTTCTGAATACTATTCCAAATTATGTCTCCATCATGAACGTCAAGCTTTGCTAGCATTCAAGACGGCATTCACCGTAAACAAAGACGCTGAAGCGGGCTTATGCGAAAGACCTCGGGCAAAGACCGAGACTTGGGCGAATGGGACCGATTGTTGCCAATGGGATGGAGTGACATGTGACCCTTCAACAGGCCATGTCACCGACCTCAACCTCGGCTGCAGCCTCCTCACCGGAAACTTCCCTACCAACACCACCTTCTTCCATCTTCGCCGCCTACGCAGCCTCAATCTGAGCCACAACGCCTTCTTTTCCACTATACCGCCGTATCTTGGCCGACTTTCTCAACTCACTTACCTAGACTTATCCTTCTCGGAATTCTTTGGCCAAGTTCCATCGGAAATCGGTTGGCTCTCTCGCCTCACCACCTTGGACCTCTCCTATCTTGGTGTCACAATGCCCAACTTCAAGCCCATCATTACAAACCTATCAAAAAATATTCAATATTTGAGTCTCTCTTACACATACATCAGTTGTGATCTACCTTTTGTAATTACCAACCTCACAGAGATAATATCTCTCCAGCTGAGGACCTGCAACCTTGGTGGCTACCTGCCTGCAACAGTCAACAAAACAACCCTAGCAAGACTATCCGCCGTTGATCTATCCTTTAACAAGATCACTGGGGTTATACCAGCTTGGTTGTTCGCCCTACCATCATTGAAATCATTAATCATTAATGAGAATCTTTTCACAGGGCTAAGTGGATCCATCAATGTAAATGACTCTTCAAGATCCTCACTAGTGGAGATCTACGCAGACAGCAATAGGATCCAAGGCACAATTCCAGAAGCTATTTTCCAGCTCCGAAAAATCCGAGCTCTAGACATTGAAAGCAATAGCTTGAATGGAATCATCCCTCTCAGCAAGCTCCACAAACTCCAAAACCTAAATATCCTCCGTTTGTCTGATAACAATTTCTCCATCATCGATGATATGACGAATATTGATGACTCCATCTCCTCTTGGCCTAGATTTTCAAACCTTGGACTATCATCCTGCAATCTAGGTCACTTTCCACGTTTGTTACGACAGCAGGAGAATCTCAATACACTAGAGCTCTCCAACAATGGCATCCATGGCCAGGTGCCTGAATGGTTGTTATATATAGGTTTGAATTCTTTGCAAAACTTGGACCTTTCTTATAACTCCCTGACCGGTGGATTGGATCACCTTCCATGGCGGAACATGAACTACATTGACATTCGATCCAATAGGTTGAAGGGAGGTGTCCCTATTCCAACAGCCTCCATCTTCTACTTCTCGGCTTCAAACAATCAATTTACCGGAGAAATCCCTCTTCCTTTCTGTGACATGGCTTCACTTGCTGTACTCAGTTTGTCTCATAACAATTTAACCGGCAATATTCCCAGATGCCTGGCTTACCCCATCAGTCAAAAGCTATTTATACTAGATGTCAAGGAAAACCAACTTCAAGGTGTAATCCCCTCGGTTATCTTTCAACAATGTCCCTACTTGTCCACTCTCACCATCAACGGCAATCTACTGGAAGGACCAATACCGCAATCCTTGAGTAGCTGCATACAACTACAGTTGCTTGATCTCGGCAACAACAAGCTCAACGGTACCATCCCGAACTGGTTGGTAAATCTTCCAGGTCTAGAAGTACTCATCTTGGGCTCAAATAACTTGCATGGTCCTTTAATGGACTCAAGCCCGACGAAACCGTTCTCGAAATTGCGAATTCTTGATGTTTCGAGTAATGATCTCACCGGCGAGCTATCAGTGGATCTACTAATGAGCTTCAAGGCAATGAGTGCGGGAGTCGATAGTCGACCATGGACATACATGTACGTAACCTATTACCAAGACTCAATAATGACTTGGGTGAAAGGCTTGAGCCGTCAACTTGATGAAATCCTGATTGATTTAGTTTTAATTGATGCATCCAACAACAAACTGGAAGGACGTATCCCTGACGCCATTGGAGGTCTCATCTCCATCCGATGGCTAAATCTAGCTCGTAACAATATAACCAGCAATATCCCGACATCCCTAGCCAATCTGAGTTTGTTAGAATCTTTAGACTTGTCTTCCAACCGGTTAGATGGGCAGATTCCCAGTGAACTGATAAACCTAGTCTCTCTCGAGTTCTTCAATGTCTCTCAAAATAATCTCTCCGGGCCTGTACCCACACTCAAACAATTTGGCACATTTACAGACGACTCCTATTTTGGAAATCCGGGGTTGTGTGGGGAGTTCTTGACGAACAAATGCAAGAGAAAGGATGTGCACTTGAATGGAATCCGATCCAGAGGTAACGACGACGTTGAATCTTCAAACTTTCGTCTGTGGGAGATCATGCTCATCGGTTTCGGATGTGGGATGCTCATCGGATCCATTTGGGGGTACTATATATTTTGGGAAACTAATCCTTATTGGGCAGTCAAATTGATTTTCAAAATACAAGTCTTCCTCACCATGAAAAAAATCTCAATAAGATTGTATAAATAAAAAATGTTTTAGGACTTAGGAGACTGACTTGAATGTTATCAAAATAAAAAAATGTATTTTGTTTTAATTTGTCCTACTGCAAAATGCAATAAATTAAAATATAGTATTTATATTTGCCAAATTGCCATACTACAATACAAATGTCAATTTGAAACGTTGGTTTGAAAGAGGCTGACGTGAATGCTGCAAATTGTGAGATGCAGATCATGAGAAGGGTGTATGTGTTATCTCCTGATATGTTGAAGTCCCGTCAAAAGAACCAGAGAGATATTAATTGGGTTAGATCATGAGAAGATGGATGTTCAAACTAAGCATATGTAGAAAAATGGTCTAAGCATAGTACAAGAATAAAATCAAGATGATCAACTTTTACTCGGTCAATCACAAGAGCTCAAATTAAAGAGTTTCAAGTGGTGGTAGTAGCAACAGGAGCAGCAGCGGTCGTAGCAATGATGATGGTAGCAGCGGCATTATTGAGTTTTATTGCAATGACAAACATTTTAATCTTAGGTAATAAGCTCGGCCCGGCCCAACTCACATCGATCCGTTGGTGATTACCACAAAAACCTCTCCGCAAAGCAGACTAAGGGTCCGTTTGTTTAGTAAAATAATAGGTCTGGAATGGATTGATTCCGGCCCAAATGGATAATGAATGTTTGTTTGAACATATAAAATGAATCATTCCATTTCCGGGCCTTATCTAATTCCTTTCCTTGTTTCCGGAATAAAAAAAGCCCATTTCCTTTGTAAACCTAAAAAATTTCTGAACTTCTCTATCCCCGACACTTTCTGAGTGAAAACCCTATCGTTCTTCCTCACTCCTCCCGTCTCCATTTTCGCTGCTCTTGTTCGTTCTTCCTCACTCGTCCGGTCTCCATTTTCGTTTCTCTTGTTCTCCTTAGCTTGGAAATCCTTCCTATGAATCGTTGATAAAGGTAGTTATACGCATCTCATTCTTCTCTACTCTATTCTGCTTCGTTTCTAATTCTTTGTGTCCAGGTGGTGACTGGTGACTTGTGTGCTGAATGTGTCAACACTAGTGAGAGATTACAAGTTTTCAGGATCCGGTGAGCACAATTTCTCTTTTAGGTTATTTTTATTGATCGATTTTTGTGGATTTTGTGAATTTCCATGTCTGTTTAACTTGAATAGATCAGGTTTCAATGCAAGTAGTATTTATATTGGTACTTTCTGTGGATTTTTCTACCAATTTCTGTGGATTTTTCTACTGTGAATTTTGTTAATTTCCATATTTTGGTGTGCTTTAGCTGAGAGGAATAGTAACTAGTATTTATCTTCGTACTTTCTGTAATTTACCATGGCTGGTGTTTATGAAACTGGTGTACTAGTTTTGATGGTTGTATGAACGAGTATTGTCTGTTCTGGGTTTACTTGGTATTGAACTGTAGTTACATCAAATATAAATTATATAGTCTTTTTGTTAATCAATTGCAATGTGAGTTAAATCCTCTTACAAATGACTTGAAACTTCAAATAAAACGCAAAGTAATAGAAGACATGCTATTTCAATACATATGAACTTCCTGTTCTTGTCAGCTAGGAAAACAGGAACAAGTGAATCCAATATGTTCTGCACACACCTTTCTAAAAAAATCAAACCCAAAAGGAAAAAGAAATTGATTAGTATTTACCCAAATTGATAAGTAGAATCTATCAATGATTCAAATTCAAAGCAAGAGAGAGTACCTTAATGGAGCTATTAGAACTAACGTAGTATTGGTCAATGGTCTTCAACCAGCCAACATCATCGTGAGTGTGAGGCACCAGGTGAACATTGATCTTTCCAATTCTTTTCTTTATTATGAATGAATGAATTTTTCACTAAAATAAACATAATTTGCTAAAAATATGTAATGCTTTTAAGTAAAATTTAGTTGATGATCCTCTACTTCATACTGGTTTCTTTGGCTTATGTTATACTCTATGGGTTTGGATAGAACATGTAGTGTAACTGATCCATAATAACTTTTAAGTAAAGTTTCCGTGTAACTGATCCATAATAACTTTTTAGATTTAACTTTTAAGTAAAGTTATTATAGATTATTAAAAAAAATATAATTTGCTACAAATAGTACTTTCTCTGAATTGCACTTAGTAATACAACTTGCAGTGTAACTGATCATTTATAAATGTTGTGAAGAGGGAAAGTACCAAAGCTGAGGAGAGTATGACCATGTTGTGAAGAGGGTAATTGATAATTTATAAATGGAATATTTTTGAAAATATATGAAGCTTCATTGTAATACTACGTAAATGGACTACTTCCTCATTAGGTAATTGTCTCAGAATAGGAAATTTCATGAGAAATGTAAAAATTACAATATTCCTGAGAGATGCAAAAATTTCCTGAGAGGTGTTAGAGCTTCAATTACTGCATGTATCATTACATGATTGGTATTAATGTTCAAGAATTTAAACATATCATACTAGTGTTGATGGATTATACTAGTGTTTTAGTGCCTATTTTTCCATTATAGAAATCTCTTATATAAGTATTATTGTTTTCTTATATTTAACTTATTAGTATTTAACTATAGTTTTCTCAAACTTCCATAGTTTTTTTTTTACTTCTTTTGTCAGAAATGGATCACCCAAGGATGATAAGATTAAGACAACTCCACGTGATTTTTGTGATAGTTAGAGTATCGATGATCTTTTATTTGATGTGGTACATGATGAGTATATCGGTTAGGAGAAGTATTCAATTACAAGGAGGGAAAAAGTTTAGGCAAAAACTAAGACTTCAAATATTGAGTAGATTGATAAAAGAAAGTGATGTATATTGTCATAATGAACTTCGTATGAACAGAAATGTGTTCAGTGTGTTGTGTGAGATGCTTAGAGATCATGGGGGATTAAGTGGGACAAAAAACATGTCAATTGAGGAAATAGTGGCTATTTTTCTATACACTTTGGCTCATCACAAGAAAAATAGGTCCGTTGCACATTTTTTTATTCGAAGTGGAGAAAGTGTAAGTAGACACTTTAATCATTGTTTAATGGCTGTATTGAAACTCCACGAGCATTTATTGAAAAAGCCGACACCTATTTCTGATGAATGTGAGGATGACAGGTGGAAATGCTTCAAGGTATAAGCCTATCCCATTGCATTCTAAGACCAAGTCTAACATATATCTTTTTTAACTAATTAGATTACTTTTGTTGTATAGAATTGCTTAGGAGCATTAGATGGGACATATATTAGTATGACGGTACCTTTTGGAGAAAAGGCAAAGTACCGAACAAGGAAAGGCACAATTTCCATGAATGTTTTAGGAGTTTGCACTCCTAACATGGAATTCACTTATGTATTGGCGGGATGGGAAGGCTCAGCACATGATGGCCGAGTTCTTCGAAATGCACTAACTAGGCCAGATGGATTAAGGGTTCCTAGAGGTAAGTTTAATTAGATCAACTATCTTTATCCTCAACTTATTGTTAGCCTATAAATAACCTTTTTTTTTAATTGTTGAAGGTTGCTATTACTTAGTGGACGGGGGATACGCAAATTCTGAAGGGTTTCTTGCACCATATAAAGGACAACGATATCACCTTAGGAAAATGGGGTAACCGGCAACCTTCTAGTGCAGAGGAATTTTACAACATGAAGCATGCTAGAGCTAGAAATGTGATTGAGACTATTTGGGGTCCTTAAAGGAAGATGGGGAATACTTAGAAGCCCTTCATATTTTCCAATCAAAACCCAAGGTCGTATTGTCTTATCTTGTTGTTTGCTGCACAATCTAATCAGAAAACTCATGCCTAATGAACCTATGGATGAGTTAGAGGAATTCAATTCTAGTTCTGATTCTGATTTTGAATCGCCTTCCGATGATGATGATTATGATGATGACGACGACGATGATGTACAAGGAGGAAGACAACAACGTGTAGAATACATCACACACACTGAGCCTTCAGATGGTTGGACCAGTTATAGAAATACATTAGCACAAGAAATGTTTAATGCTTGGACAAGTGAATTAAAACTAGAATTGAATTAAAACTGAGCCTTCAGATGGTCGGTTCAGTTATATATATATATATATATATATATATATATATATATATATATATATATATATATATATATATATATATATCTTTTGTCCCTCAAAACAGTGAATTAAAACTTACATCGTCCAATTTGAACAAGTCATGGTAAAGTCAGTATCTGCAACCATGGTAAGTAGACTCTATTGTCTAATGTATCGTCGACTAAGTTTATTTGTTCAGTTACACACGTTCAAGGCTCAATCGAGTTACAGAAGCTCCAAGGCTCAATCACACAAGGTTGAGGTCCATCACTTTCTTTCGACTACACTGATATTACGGGTGACCTCTTTCCCTCAGACGGAGAGCCGTTAAACAAGGTCTACACAAGCTCAAGGCTTAATTGAGTTACACAAAGTCGATGACCGTCGTTTTTTTACACAAGGTCGAGTCTTTGTCAGACCCAATAAGTAG
This sequence comes from Fagopyrum tataricum, assembly GCA_002319775.1. NCBI lineage: Eukaryota > Viridiplantae > Streptophyta > Magnoliopsida > Caryophyllales > Polygonaceae > Fagopyrum > Fagopyrum tataricum. The sequence continues at coordinate 6,594,653 of CM008279.1, read as the reverse complement.
AAAAAAACAGCTAGACTAATTGAACTTGTGTAAATTGTTGATATTTTTTTTTTGTAAAGTTATACTTAAAACCTACTTTCAAATACACAATATCAACATACAACATTAATAAGCAGGTCAATCGTACAATTTAAACTCCATTTATAAAAATTTGGGTTAACGAGTATAATTATAAATATTTAGGATATTTTCTTTATTATAAATTTTGGCCATATTATATAATTATTGAATTCATGACATTTGATGAACTTTCAATAGTTTAGGTCATTCTTGTAAATACAAACTTGGTCCGTTTTTTGTAATTATTCAATCGGGGCAGATTTACAAATTTCAAAAGTTCGGGCCATAAACGCAAATTAAAAATATGGTAGCTTTACTCGATGAAATAGGAGATTTGTGGGTAAGAGTAGTGATGGGTTGCAAACATAAACCGTCGGTTTAGGTTTGCAAACCGCTCAAACCTAGTAAGTGAAAACCGGCGGTTTAGGTTAACCTAAACTGCCGGTTTAGCTACGGTTTATTAAAAAAAAAAATTTGAAAAACTGGCGCAGAAGCAAAACCGATGGTTGTGGTTTAACCGTCGGAAATTTTTTTTAAAAAAAATAATTAAAAAACAGAAAGCCGACGGTATAACCAACCAAACCGCCGGTTTTAAAGTTTTTTATAAAAAAAATAATTAAAAAAAAACGTATTTACCATCAAAACCGTCGGTTTAAGCCGGTTCAAACCGATGGTTTAGGTTTTTTATTTTTACAAACCCAAACCTAAACCTTGAACCGACCAAACCTAAACCTCCAGTTTAGACCCGGTTTGAAAACCGGCGGTTTGACAGTTCAAGTCAAACCGGCAGTTTGGCAGTTCAAGCCAAACCGAGCCCATCTCTAGGTAAAAGTTTCGTTTTATTTGTTTTGATTCTAATTTTTTGCTATAAATATTAAATCGTAAAGTTAGTGTTGATAGTTATTTTGTTTTCTTTTTTAGGAAATATTGTTATTTGAACAAGTATGTTGGGATCCACTAATTTGTATTTTTAGGTTCTTTACTTTTACCATTTTGGGGCTTTGTTTCCACCATTTTTTTTATTTTTCAATTTTTTATTAAAGTTTTGATTTGACTTGCTTTAGTTTAAAGCTTTTTTAATATTTAATGGAAATTATTTTTTTTTTTGAAACAAGTGCAGATGGGTATGCATAAAGACCTTTTGACCTAATTTCGTACTCGGTCAAAATCCGACCCAGAAAAAACGGAAAAACTTTTTTTTAAAAGTCCGGTCCGAAATCTGACCTGAATCCGGGTTTGTCAAGTCTAGCCGTCTTCTTGCCTAAGTGTCTTAGTCATATCATTGATGCTTCATCATAATTTCTTTCTTATTAAGGGACATTGATACACTAAGATTTTAATTGTACACTACCAATTAAAATCTGCCACATGTCCACTGAAGTACTTTTTAGTCAAATTTGTGACGTATTTATGTATCTATATTCATATACTTAGCCTTAATTTATTTATATTTTGATAATGACCTTTTTTAACATTTTATTACGTAATTTTGATTAACTTCTATTTAACTTTTTTTACATTGGTGTACTCTTGATTAATTTTTTTGTATGATTATCGAAAAACCTATGTACACTATTTTTGTTTTACTAACATAAAAAAAAAACTCGCAGTCCGACGACGCTCAGCGTATGCCAATGTCAAGAGTTTTGTAGGAAAAGATTAAATAAAAGCGGTATTGACGCCCAAAATTTTAATCAATTTTAATCCTGTATTTTTGACATTTTATTGCAGCATTAGTGTCGTTGAGCGGATTGCGTAGGAAATAGTTTTTTATGGCTTGGGACGCCGGCGTCATACGTCGGGCGATTTATATACCGACAAACTATTATATATATATATATACTCACGAAAATATTGTAACCGATTATCTATTTGGATGATGTTCAATTTAATGCATATCGATAATACTCGTTCTTCGGATAGAATTTTACGTCAGTGCATGCCGCAGATGTATAACTCTTTTGTTTGCTCCATGAAAGAATTGTGGCAATGTACATCTCTCAATTGTGCCACTTTTTTTTGTTTGGCTCTGAAAATAATTTTCTACACATACATCCCCTATTATGCGACTCTTTTTTTTTATATCGGATTACGATGATCTTCGGTATCCGATAATTATAATATCGTATGAATAACATGCCTTTTTAAAATTATTAAATGTACAAATAACTTTGTAAATAATTTTAAAACGCACTGCGCAAAATAAAATTTTACAATGTATTTTTTCGTGTATAATCTAAATTTTAAAAATTAATATTAATAACAATTTATAAAAAATATATGAAATAATAACACAGCAAATTAATTTTAGCTAAAAAATTTATTTTTCAAGAGAATTTATATACAAAGTAAATTTTGAACACAAAAAGTAAATGAATGACAAGTGTCAATTTTTTGTTGAAAGTGTAAAAGTAAAGTTCTACACTTAGTGTAGTGTAGATGTACATTTGTCCCTTATTAAGGCTCAAATATTTTTGCTTTTCATTTTGGAGCTACCTTTCAATTGGATCCACTGTATAGGTCAATATAAGATGATAAAATTTAATATCGTCATCATTTAGGGAGAATCAAACATACATGTATACTTGTTGTCAGCAAAAACACATTATTGCGAAAATAACATGCTAATCGATCGACCATCGCAAGTAAGAACAACGACATATAAAATTTATAAAATAAACATCCAATTCAACATAATGGAACTGAACGTTTCTCGAAAGAACAAATGATTGTGTTTGTGAAGGAGTCATTCTAGTGTCCGACAACCATATCATCTTCATTGTCATCGTTATCGTCGTCACCGCTATCATGGGCATTCGTTGTTACGGGATGTTGGCATTCGGCTTCTTTGGAACCTTTCTTGCACTTCACCGGAGCTCCGGCCTTGGGTTTATCGGCTTTAGTCGCAGCAGCGACTTTGGGCTCTGCCGGTTTTTCGCCTCTGCCTTCCGTTGCCCTGATCATTAGGGAGCATACGAGGACTGAAATAAGGCAAAATGTGATTGCTTTCTTCTTTAGTAGAGCCATTTTCGACTGATTTTTTTTTAAAGTGTTTTGGTTTTTTAGCTTTGTTTTGTTTTTTTTTATACTTATTATGGAAATCAATTGAATTTATAGAAATCGAGTACTCGATGAAATAGGAGATTTGTGGGTAAGAGTTTCGTTTTATTTGATTTGATTCTGATTTTTTGCTATAAATAGTAACGTTAGTGTTGGTAGTTGTTTTGTTTTCTTTTTTAGGAAATATTGTTATTTGAACAAGTATGTAGGGATCCACTAATTTTGTATTTTTAGGTTCTTTACTTTTACTATTTTGGGGTTTTGTTTTCACCATTTTTTTTTAAAAAAAAAAATTATTAAAGTTTTGATGATTCAAATTTTGTTCTCCCTAATTCTTGCTATGCGAATATTCATAGATTACACGTATTTGAGCTGGGTTGGGTGAGACGTGATATTTTGGGGTTTATAATTTAAAATAATCTATGATTATGTCCGATACATCTTCGAGATTATAGGAGGATGATAACCCAATAACAAATTTACATAATTTTATAATTTTATAATTTAAGTTCAAAAGATAAATACAATATTAATCCTTTAATTTTATTTTCCTCGTGCACATTTTAGTTTAAAGTTTTTTTACAATTCGTTCAAAATTAACGTTTTATTAATTCAAATCATTTCTACTATTGTTCATATGTTTTAATAAATTATAAGTAAAATAAAATATGAACTAATAATATAAAATGTTTAAACTAATCAAGCACTGTAAACTTATAGTATAAAAGTTTTAAACCAACAATAATTATAATTAAAATGTAATGATAAAATTTGTGATTCATAAACATTAGTTGAGAATAATGAAAAAATATACGAAATGATGGTGTAAAAATATGTGAACTAAATTAACAAAATTGTTAGTATAAAAAAAATTGAACTAAAGACGGGACAACTATAATTATTTTCAAGAAAAAATATTCTTTTTAAAAAAAATAATTTAAAACTTTTTTTAAAAATAAAATATCATACTAGTTCATATGAAAAAATTTGAAAGTTTAGTTCGTAATTTATAAACTTACAGTTCATCATCACTCCGTACCTTTGTACCGGAAGAAAAACAATTTATGTGAACCCCTCCCATAATTTTTTTTAATTACTCACTAAGAAGAGGTATCATCATAAAAAGATTTTAATAATAATAAACTGTTTTTTAAATTCATTAATTAAGGGTTTTCTGTCAATGAACTTAAATATTTCAATAGAAAATGGTTATTGGTGGTTCAATTTCATGGTTTGTATTGTACAAAGTGATTTTACTCAAACAAAAATTATAAAAGATGGTTTATTACAAAAATACATTTTAAAAAGATTCTTTTTATTCCAAAAAAAACTCTAGCTATAACTAAACTTATTCGTAGTTTATAACTATATTTGATAAATTTAACTATTTATATTGTATATTACGTTCACCAAATTAATATATATTTGAATGTTTGATGCATTCGGTTACTCGCACCTCTGTATCGAAATAGTTGTTTGTTTCGTTGATCTTATTACGGTTCTGATACATTTTTATGCGACTATATAATATATATCAAATATAAATTCTGATCAAAGTTGCAAAGGTCTTTCCGTAATTGACACCAACGTGGAATTTTAAGTTCAGATATATCACCTTCACCTTCAATGAAGAATAAATACATCAAATCAATACTAAGGCCAGCGTCACAAATTCACAACTGTCAAAAAGGAGGGGAAATTTTAAGTTGAGATATATCATTGAAACCTTTCCTAAACAAGATCAAGCCTAATCAAAAGCATCACAATTCATCCTTGCTAGGACTACTGTCTTCTTCTCCCATGAGATCCTCGAGGGAGAACTCGTCTTCTTCGATTACCTCTCCATCCTTGCCGTCCCAAGGTTCAGTCTTCTGAATCTCCAGCTTACCTTGCATGACAATAGTGCCTTTCCCACCAAGGCCAGCTTGCTTTACAAATGCTCTGCAGAATGAAACATTACGGTATATGATCAAACTCCGGAAAAATAAGATTATAAGAACTTGAGCATTAGAAGATGAAGCTTACACTATGTGTTCGAGCTCAAAAGCGCTCTTAAGTGGTGCATATGCATCCTTCTTCAATGCAAGGGCCACCATTGCTGGATAACCGTATCCACCAACACCCACTTGCTTCTCCAAATCAGGCTGTTTCCCAGCAGCTGCCCAGACAAAGCTGCAAATATATATATATATATATATATTGAAGACTTGTGTAGCATTCTTTTGTGAATCTCAAGAGACATTGTGTTATACAATATACACACACCTGTATCTGTATGGACTTCTTTTAAATTTCTCTGCAGCTGAAAGCAAAATCTCAAGGTATTTGTTCCTTCCGTCGGCTTTAGAGTCCAAGATGTCGGGAAGGAAGGAAACGAAGCAAAGAGGAGAAGAACCACATTTATCTTCCATGACGTCCTATTTAAAAAAGGTTTACAACTTAAGCAGACACATTAGGAAGTTACATCTCTGTGCAAAAACGATCAGTAGGAAAAAGGAAGCCTTACCGGGCTAGTCACCTCTGTGACCTCAGCTGGTCCAACATCTGCTTCCAACTTTTCCAGAGCAAACGATTCAATACCAGCTGCGGTTCTTGCACCTCCGTAAAGAGTTGGATTCGTTTTGTCGACCCCAAAGACCATAATGGAAGGGAATCCTTGTACATTGAACTTGCTTGCTAAAGACTGAAGAAAAAATCCATCAGTTGAACCCAGTCAGTGCACTATTCATTGAAGGCTAGAGTCATAACAAGTCAGCATTAGTTTTTTATTTACGGATTTATGACTAGTAGAACTCATGATTGATTGAGCCAAGACCAATTGAAGGAAACTCAACCTTGTCCAAGAACAAGAAAAAAGTCACATAATCCTATCCAATGATTGCAGCTAATGTAATCACAACTTTCATGCAAATGATCTCCTGCCTATTCATATCAAAAAACTAGATGCCTACCTTCTCTTCATCACAGTTCACATGACCCAACTTCACTTTGCCCTTTAGGTTCTTTGCAGCCTTCTTCCATTCAGGTGCCAGACTTTTACAGTGCCCACACCTATACAATAAAATTGTATCTGCGTCAGAAGTGATTCAATTTTTTTCATCGAGTTTGTTCTAAGACCAGAGTTTTTTTTAGACCTGATGGTTAATATATAATAACTCGTGCTGCTGCAGAATGCTTAATTTATAAGAGCATCTAAAGCATGCAAGAAAATTTGTACTTCCTTAGCTTCCCTAAGAAGCAACCTGAATTAAACTTTTCTTGACGGATTTCCTCTAAGCGGATCAATCTCATAGAAGTACATAGTGTGGTACATTAGGATTCTAGAACCTCCAAATTTGTTAGAAAAACAATCATCCTTATACTATTCAATTACTTCAAGCTAAAAATAGACCAACATAATTCATCCGAGTGAGATGATACATACAAGAAATGAAGTCTTCGACGATTACCAAGCAACTTGTGAAATTGAAGCAAAAACGGCAATTTCACGTGAATATGATGATGCCAAGTGGAAATGAAGAAAAACAAAAAAGGTGCACTAATCTGCAACTGCAATTTCACTTAGTAAGAAGCATCAAGGTTAATTCTTGCAGTTCAGAGTGTTTACAGGATACAAATCTACAATAGTTCCCCGACAAGTGCTACCAAATATTCTTAATACACAATATATTTTCTATAGTTCAACTCTTGTTTTCACGTACGATTGCCCAGAGTTATGTGCATGATTAAAGGATCAGGCACTTCATCCTCACAAGTAAAACCAAGGAAAATGTTTAAAGTAGAGGTCAAGAACATACCAAGGTGCGAAAAACTCGACAATCCAAAGATCCTTGCTCTTAAGCACCAACTCATCAAAATTTTGAGAGGTCAACACCACAGATTCATTAGGTTCTGCTTTCCCACTTGACCCTTTCGTTTTGTCTTTCGGAGATGTTGTTTTACCTTCCAATCTATCTTGTATCAGTGGTTTTATCTACGCATGATACCACAGAATCAGTTAATATAACAAAAACATTAGGTTAGTTAAAGGAAGGATCATGAAATGATTATATATGAGAAAATCGACAATAGAATCTGCTCACAAGTGCAAAGAACAAAAACTGCTACTAAAAACTACACCAACTATTTGAAGGTCTATATGAAATTGAATATGTTCTTTAAGACTCCTCGTATCAACTTCAGAGATACAAGTAAAAACTGAGACGTCAGGAAAATCGTGATATATAGATGACTGCATGAAGGATTCCTAACTTGACAATGAATTTCTCCACTCTGTCAATTACTTCATATCGTCATAACTAACATTAAAATTTTGCATTTACAGGTTCGAACAACAAGATGTTTTAAATTTTAATACCAGAACTGAACATACTGAATTGACTCGCAAAACTGTGTTCAAAGTAAAGAAACTATTAGCCACAAAAGGACATAGCTTTCCATTTCATATGGAGGTTTAAGTTCAAATGTTTTATCTACCACAAGGTCTCTTGGGATGAAAATAAACAAATTGATACCTGCTTGTAAGCAAAATTAGCAATTGACTTGACATCCCTTGCTCCGTTATAATCTACTGGAGGCTTTCCAGCCACGAACACCTTTATTGTTGGAAACCCACGCACACCATATTCCTGAAAAAGAATAAAATATAATTTATCTATGACAACAAAACATGACACAAGCTGACCAAATTTTACTACAAAAATACTATGTAACTAATAGCTTATACATCCATTATCCTTGTTCAAGTGCTGTGTTGAATATTCATGTATAAAAAGCTGCATACAAGCCAACAAATCAACAATTAGACCCGTTATTCTAACCCCCAAAGCAAAAATTAGGCATAGTGAAGTATTTTTATTTGCTTAGCAGGTACTAGTCATCCAAGAACAACGTATTGAAAAAAGACTTCTTGTTGACGGCTATGAACTAGTTTGATTTTCCATTTGTTTTGAAGATAATTTTAACTAATAAATAAGACAACAATAAATAGACGGATTGAGAAGAAGAATCCAAATGGTTCCCAAAATATTTGTTAACGAGATAGTACTATAGTAGTTAAAACCTGGGCAAGAGACTGGTGAGCATCGGCATCAACTGCAGCAACCGTAGCCACACCCTTGAGCACACTGGCAGCCTTCTCCCAAATCGGAGTAAGAGACTGACAGTGTCCACACCAAGGAGCGAAAAACTCTACCAGGACCACTCCATTTGAACCCAGCACCTGAAATCCATCAAAATCAACCAGAACAAAATTTCAATTCTTAATTCGTCAGAATTGTTTTCATATCAGTCACTAAAAAGTACTCGAATAATTTGATAGTCGATAATCCCCCAGCTGAAAGTGCAAGAGCAATTTACAACTTCAAGGCTCAATACATGTAAATCGTCAGATAACGAAAGCAAATGAAGAGAAGGGACAAATAGAAATTCGATCGATTATCATTGGCGTCATTACAAATTCAATAACATATCAGTTCTCAACAGAATGCCAAGACTTTGAAACTACCAAATCCGAGCCGAAAGAACACGGAAAAACAGCAAGAGTTAGAGAGTGGTGAAATGAAAACGATTATGGGATACTACTTACCTTGGTCTTGAAATTGGAAGCAGTGAGCTGAACAACGGGAGAAGAAGGCCCATACAAGGCGTTAATGTGAGCGAGGGAGAAACAGAAGATGCTCAAAGCTATGGCGATCAGGAATTTAGCCATGATCTGCTCGATCTCAATCCTCAATGGTATTCTTCTTCGACTGTTTTGGATCCACGGTTTCCTTTACAGGATACAAAAATACTCTCGCCGAGCAGCGGCGGAGTAAAAACCCGTTACGTGCAACCGCCTATCACATTTGAACACGTGGATTTGCTCCTCTGTGGAGTGCCAGTTCAGCAGCCATGATTCTGGGCTTTTGGCCCAAATGATCGGAAATAATACATTGGGCCCAAATGCCCTAAAGTTATGAATTATGACCGGATTAATTGCGGTTTAATTTTTAATTTTATAAGAATTTTCTTATTTGGTTCAATAAATTTTATATTTAAGATTTGGTTTTTTTCCCAAATGTGTAATGTTTATATTTCGTTATTTTTTACAAATATATGTTTTAATATTAAAATATATGGAAAAATATGGTTCAAGTTTGGTTGTAAAAACGAAAATGAAATTAATGTTTATGCTATTATAGTATTATCATTAAAAATGTATATTGTTCGTTTCAAGTATGTTTTCCATACAAGATAGAAAGGTCATTTCAGCCATGCATGTCAGTCAAAGCATGATATTAGATTCAGAAGGATTCGATAATTCTCAGAAAAAGGGGCAGTGAAAAAGAAATGGTAATGGACAACATCAGCTTGAAAACAAACAAATTCATCTAAACATTCTTTCACCTGCATTTTATTCACTCCAAAAATTTGCCCTTTCGCCCCCCAACTTTCGTTCCAAGACGCCAACTGTGAGAGAACTACTGATGCAGGTGAGGAGGGGGGCGACCGAGGAATGAGAGAATGGGCACGTGTAAAATTGCGAGAAAAGCAATGGAAATCATGTAGTGTGATCTCATATTCTCATTGATCATCGGGAATTTCTGAAGTAGTACTTGGTTGGCATGGCGGGTGATGAGCTGACGTTTTCGGTTCTTCAGGAGACTTTACTACATCATCTGGGTAGTCATTGTCGTCTTCCACAGGTTCAGGTTTCTGTATCCATTCAGAGATTTTGGACGATTTGGAAGGAGACGATTCTGAGTAGTTGCTGTTGTTGTTGTTGGAGTTCCTTTGGTAACGCGGGAATGGTTGATCGACCGTAGGTATAGTTGACTGTTGAATATTGAAGCCGTAACTTGAAACATAGCCTCTCATTGGATGGTCAAATTTGCATGACGCTCCGTATTTGCAAACACCGTATATACGAAAGTGTGAACACATGGTTTCTCCCTGCATAATCAAAGAGATTTAGAAAGTGATACAAAATTTACCCTGCAGATGAATTTGTAAGGCAAGTGTTACTGGATAGGAACCTACAGGTCGAAGCGGAAGTCCATGGGGACCCAGACTGTACATTGATAATTGAGCAATTCTTTCCTTTGGATGGTGGTACCTGCAATCAGAACCAAATTTGCAAATTCCGGTGCTCATAAAATATCGGCATTCTGGCTGTTCGGGTCTCTCGGGGAGTCCCGAGATCTTCACTGAAGAACTATATGGCATGTTCAAACCAATCCCTTCTTGCTCTTTGGTGTTGTAGAAACTGTTCCCGTACATATTTGTCGTTGGTACGGCTCCCTGATCGGTGATATCAAAGTAGACAGATTAAGTTGGATAACCTTCTTCAGATGATAGGATAGCAAAAACACGATAGAGTAAGGATATTGAATGGAGGAAACTGAAAATGCATCTTATATAACCTAACTTTCAAACAATAGAATCATCTGCAAAGCATGTAATGTCAGGATAAAATTCGAATAGGAGAAAAACATCCTAGCACATGGTTCTTCAACACTTTAGAAGACTAAATCACAGTCTATCAGGAAGTACAAGAATAGGCTCATAAGCAATGAAACCTGAAGATCATTTTATGGTGTTAGCAGGTGGGGATTATGATGTAGAACTGAAAGGTTGGAAGGACAAAGACTAAAACAAGCCGAGGATAACCATATTTTAGACCTCAATATTAGGTTCAGCTTGATAATAAACAAATTGAACATGTTCATTCTAAAGACCGGATGGTTCAACTCGAATGATAACCCCCTGAAGATGACTAGATGGGTCAATCTTCAGTAGGGTTGTTATATAAGCCGAGCTACTTGAGTTCATCCTGGATTCGGCTCGGCCTCGTTCACCGAACTAAACAAGCCAAGTATGAACACATTTATAAGCTTATTTAAAAATTTAGGCTATGCTCGAGTTTGGCTTTTTTAAACGAGTTGAGAATATACCAAAGTTCGGGTCGAAAAACAACTTCATGGTTCAAGAAAACAATATATGGATTAAACTTAGTTGTATGAGTAGAGAAAGTGCAAAGTTTCTTACCAGAACTAGATCTTAAAATTATTAAAATAAAGGAAAATTATGTACCACATAAGTGCTCCAGCCTTGTGCAGTCATAAGACCTTGAGACGAAGGAATGACAATGGGTGCATAAGTTGGCGGAGCCGCTGCTCTTGGACCTAATAGATAGGGAAACCTAGGTAACAACCATGCTGAAAGTCCACTAGCATAGGACATACCAACTGAAGGGTATATTGATGAATTCATAGGCCCGTAAGCAGAAGCACCCGATACAGGTAAGACAGTATCAGTTGAAGATGGCTGAGGATGATTAAACTTGCATCCCACCCCAAATTTGCAAGTATAAGTTCGCATATAATACGAGCAAGACTTTGTATCCTGAAATAATTAGGAACAATATTATCAGCAAACAACAAAATTCACATATTCTCGAGGAGAAAATAAAGCCAAATACATCCAAATGTCAAAATGTGTAAGCAAGCACCTGACGAATAGGGAGGCCTAACGAGTTCAGTGGCGCCTGTCCAGTAGCACCCTTTTCATTTGGATGATGAAATTTACATGATGATCCATATTTGCAAGTTCCTGTCTTCAAATAAAACTGAAAACTGCTACCAATTAGATTCACCCAATGTACTACGAAAACGATAGATATATAACTTCTTACTACAATTCATTCCAGAATCCAACTTAAAATTAGTTGCAATAAATAGAACATTAGAGTAACAAATGCAGATAAGAAAATTCAAGGCAAATTTCCCTATATTACTCCCACACATTATAAGTGAACTGATTTTGGCAAGAATCTCTTTCAAATAGGGTTGTTTGAAAGAGGGTCAAATGCTTAGGCTAATCATTATTAAACCTTTAGAAAAGTGAACCTATAAAACCCATTACAAGAGAATCTTTGAATAAGACAATAGGACCGCACATGCTCAGGAAAATGATAGAAGATCAGTTAAAAAAGTTTTGAATCATTCAAGCAGTAAGATTTTGTGCATTATGTTATTCTGTGACAGATAAACATTCTTTTCTATTTTCTAATCAGAAACTCATTTGTCAAGTTTCACAACCATGCAACACAGTTCAGCACTTTCTAAGGGATGCATAATATACATCAGTAAACCACCAGATACAGGAAAAACCGTCTTCCCTTCGGACTGATACGAAGATTGATCTTATAGCCTTCAACTTTAGGATCAGGGATAATCAAAATATAAATAAACCTCTATTGCTGCTTCCTAGCTAAACTTCTGACTTCAAATGAAATAACATTAGCCAGATGAGAGTTTCACAGGCAAAAGGTGACACATGCTACAACGGTGTAAGGTGGATCCTATGATCAAGCCATAAAGCTTGTTATAACAAGTTACGATACAATTCCTACCATTATCCTTTTATATTCATTTCAAGGACACCACCTTATAACACTTGAGCCTAGAGGCAGATCCAAAACACGAACAGAAAAATACGATAAAAGGAAGACATACCCCACAATCAGGTTGTCCAGCTCTCTGTGGCAGTTCTCCTTTACTCTGAACACTCTGAACAAAACAGTTTGAACTCAATATGCATTCAACCAACAATGTTTATTTCACACCGATACACTATGATTCTCAAGTGAACATCACTCAAATCTAAAGGGCAAACAAAACACAGTGAATGATATCATTCATCATTCTATACGTTGTTAACGAGTGAAAACACCAAGTGAAATCCAATATTGAAAGAAGAAGAGATAATAGATGAAAATTTACCTTAGAGACATGGGCAGGATGATTAAACCGGCATTTACTGCCGTATCCACACAAACCGGTTCTCAGATAGTATATGCAATCTGGCTCACCAGGCCGATCAGGGTACGAAGGTAATGAATCATTACCACCCTTTTCATCACCATTACCAGACTCAATTTTCATCCTACAAATCCCCTCTGCAAATCCCACAAAATAGGGTAAATAAAATCGATCCAGATACCTCAATGCATCATCTTCTAACCAACAAGATTCGAAAATTCAGCGATCAATCAAATGGGTATTCACATGAAATATCTTTTTACGAAAGAAATTTACTTAAAATAGTAAAAACAATAACATCAGAAGGGGACGAAAAATTAAACAAGGGAAACAGAATACCTTCAACATTATCAACAGGTCCATTGGAGGAATTGGAGACAGTAGTACTCTGATTTTGTCGATCATCAGGCATCGATAATCAGCGAATTAAAAACCCAGAAATTTTTTTAAAAAAAATCACTCAAAATTTACGGTGGAAAAGAATCGCAACCCAGAAGGTTTGATAGATGAAAAAGATTAATAGTTAATAATCCAACAACCGGGCATTACACAGCGAGAGAGAGAAAAGGAGAAACAGATAAAGATTTTGACGAAGTCATGAAGACTTGGACAATGTTCCGATCAATTTGTGACCAAAACTGAAGAGAGAGAGAGAAGAGGTGTGGGGGAGAGAGAAATTGATGACCCATCACTCTTTGAAGATCTTCTGAGGACAGAATAAAAAAGGTATAAAAAAAATAAAAAAATTGAAAGTTTTCACTGTTATGTGGTATATATGATTACATTTCCAAAAATAAAATAAAAATACTATTATGGAACTTTTTATTTGGAAATATGATTATGGCTACATATTTTCTGAGTACTGCTGCAGGTAGAATTATAGTATAGTATATTAAATAGATTTTATATTTACTTTTTCTGTGTCTTGGCTTTGAAGTTTCCAAAAGTTATGTTGTTTCCTTTTCTCTTCTCTGTTTGTAGATTTCAGAAGGCAAGGATTGGGAATATCTGGATCTCATTGGGCCCCACACCCAATTTTTTTCGTTTTTATGTACTTGGAAAATAAATTAACTGCTTTTTTTATTATTATTATGTTGGTTTTCAAGAAAATAAATTAACTGGTTTTTTTTTTTTCAAAATAGAGACACAAGCACTAACACACAGATAAAATTAAAAGAATGATTCTTTTTTTTTGCTTTTAACAAGAATGATGAAGATTTATTGTATGAGTATAAAATTAAAATGTATATTATACATTATTAAAGTTTATTAAAGTAAATGAATGATTTTATGGTGTTATCGGTTGTTCTTTTTTTTTTATGAGGGACTTGTGCTTGTCATTGACAGATAAGAGTCTGTTTAGCGGTGTACATGCTTAGATGGCTTGTAGACCCTTCCCCTAATGTGTCAACTTACTCTCAAGATCCGTCGTCACATTCATATTAGTACGCACCTTCGAAAGAAGGTGGATGACATCACAACAATATTGAACGAGCGAGGAGCAAAACAAAAAGATAACACTAAGGTGTTTAATGTCTTCGATGATCACGCTCAAGTGCGAGCAGTTTATTGAAGTAAAACTTGTTTAATCTCAATATACTTAAATATCATTGTTTATTCATATAAATAATTTATATGGACTTTATTTTCTCATTTTCAAAACAAAATGTATTTTTTATTTCTATGTTATTTTCTCATAAAATAAAATTAATTTAATTTACTCCAACTAACTACTTTAAACACAATGAGTTATTCAAAAAGTTTAAACAGACAAAAATATCAATACGACAATTGCTCATTTGACTACGTACTAAAAGACCATCATGCAACAATGATCACATTTAAATATGAGCAGTTTGAATACAAGACTGCCCTACGTGCCGAAGCATTTGCCCTTAGAAAAGGATTGAACAACAATAAAATTGAAGGGTTAATCTCACAATTAATAAAATATAGAAAATACCATAAAAGATTGGAATTGTCATTGCTACATATCTCTTATCCTGTCTAATTTCATACAGGTGAATGTCAAACATATTTTTAAAGAAGTCAATAGTGTTACGAACAAGTTCACAACAATTGGTCAGAACAGCTCTGCAGCCGGAGGAATTATCCGGTTATCCCACCAAGAAGTTAAAGTATGTGTTTTTTTTTAAAAAAAAAAAGTAAAATTGAGCTCAATTTGTAGAAGAAAGAGAAGTTGTAATCGGAATGACCCTAGTGAGAACACAAGCAAATGTGCATTTATAAAGGTTGGTCCGTTTGATTAAGATCGGTGTTGAATGGTGAATAATGTTGATGTACGTTGTAGTTGGAGTGGAAGATGGTCCACCAAATTGTTTGCGGGACAGCATAACAGGGGGTCAACAACTACCCACCACAGTATAATGCTTTTAATATGTCACACGTGAAAGACTTTTTTCTTCGTTTCTACTATATCCTTCAAGTTTTCAAACCGAAAGTCTATTTTTGCTTCTTCATTTTTTCCTCTTTAAGTTTTCTAGATTAATTTCAAAACTTAACAATTGTGTGATGATATTACACTTTAATGATAAATTTGCCCAAAAAATGAGTTAAAAACAAATAAATGTAAAAATATAGAAATATAATTGTTCATGTTATGTTTTTTTTTTTTTAATAAAGGAAAGCGGTTCGAAACACTAGACGACACGCCGTTCAGTGGTCGAAAGGCCGAAAAAGATCGGCAGACGGACTAACCGTCATGAGAAACAACAACAGAAGAAAAAGAAACACCAAAAATACATCAAGAAAACCCAACAACAAAGAAGTCAACGAGGGAAAGTGGAAGGATCCAGTCCAACGGAAGCGGTGAGCACAAAGTTCGTTTTCGAAGAAAGTACACAGGAATGAAGTCTGAGGAACAACTGTAGACACCTCAGATTTGGGCTTGCAATCGGTGTATTATACACTTATATAGATACTTTTTGTTATGTTATTTATTCACCGTCGTAAATTAATATTAAATAGAGAAAATTACTTGTTGTCGATGACATTCATATTTTGCATACATCATATCAACCACAAACTAGTATTGAACAAGATCTCCATAAATATCGAGCATTCTTCATGATTTAGTAGATTTAATTACCTCCAATTATCTCTTAGTTAAATGGGAAACAAATGCAAAAAAGGTTGACCGTAATTTAGCCAAAAAGAAAGATTGGTATATACTTTTTCCCAAGACCAAGACCAAGTCACTGCCCAAGAGACTTGAAAAATACCATACTGCTCGGTCCCTTTTTGACCCAAATATTATAGTCAAGTTAGAGGTTCGACAACTAGGAAAAGTCAAGGCAAAATAAGTACATGCAAACAAACCTTCGTCAAATCCTTACGAGTCGCGCATGCAGTTTACGAGCACACATATGTCCCCCTTCTATACTCATTGTTAGATATAACACATCCAGCGGCGCAGGTTTTTTGTTTCACCATAAATTCCGTTCTTATTTGATCATTATTTTCTATATATCTATGTCAACTATACCCCGTTACAACTGGTTGTAACTTCAGAAACGGAATAAAAACGAATATAGTCAATATATGTACTTTGCTCATGGAATCGTTCCGGTAGTTAATTTCATGCAAAATGCATTTGTTTTCCCCTACTTTGTTACCTCTATAGGGTATTAAAACTAATCAAATTCTACTACAATTAGTTCAAACCACGATGAATGATTCTCAACAACTTCATGAACAAGGGTGTACGTATGGACTAGATTCGTTTTCATTCTGTTTTCGTTTCCGGAGTTTAAATCAAACGGCCCTGAATATAATATTTTACAGTTTGTATGAAGCAATATGAATATTCGTTTGTAATAATCAATACATACATAGAGACTTCTTGGTAAAAAGAGGATATTTTCAGTTGTATCAATATATTTATTCTGACGGTCTTGATAAGGTAACGCACAAGACAATATAATGTGTTGTCAGTAACAATAACTCAGAGACATAGTGTGTCGTGTGTGTTATTCCGTTATATTATAACATATTTTTGTTATTACTAATTTAGATTTTAGATATTCAATTGGATGTACATGAGGCTAAAGAAGTAAATACAACGGTTCGCACTTCGCATGCTCTGTAATTTCTGTGATATCTTTTAGAAGTTCTGGGCCCGGTCCAAAATCCGGCCCAATTCAGTCTGGACAGGTTATTTCAAAAAGTAAAATGGGCCAAAGGCGGCCCAGTAGCCCGGATTCGATCAAATGTAATGTACTTATGTGACTCCTGCGTATTGCATGCATGAACAAGCTAGATGAAACAAATCGTATATAACAAGCAAATGGTATTGTTCACCGGTCCAGGATCAAAAACCCGTTTTTGTTTGAAAGTGGATCAGTTATTCAAGTTTGGTATGGACCGGTTAAATAAACGGTTTTTCGGCCGATTTTTAAACCTTTTGAAAATTGAAAGTAGCTCTAGACTGAACTTGAATCAAACCTAAATAACTAGTTCGTGTTCAAACATAAACGTTTTTTCGGTCCAGATCCAATCCGGACCATGAAATGACCCCTACTTATTACGATAAATTGATAGGCCGTTTATGGCATCAACTTCCAGCTCATTTGAAAGCCCATTGGCACTTGCACTGGACCACGAAACAGAGCAATTCAATTGGCTAGTATACAACATTAATGGCTATATTTACAAAATCACGACCCAACTCTTTACTTTTTTCAAATAACACCCATTCTTCAAAAGAGACAGCTAGTGAGGAATCCAATTAATTAGCTTGATAATAACATGTTCAATGTTCCCTTTCTTTTTGGCATTTTCCTTTTTGTTTTTGCATTTTTTCTTACTATTTATTCATCATTAGTCATGTAAGCAAATTCACCATATTTGGGTGTCCAAACTGCAAATATTAAGAATTATTACAAACAATATAAGCTAGAATATAGCATTAGTATTATTAGGATACATCCTTAAAATTAATCTCTAGAGATTAAGCTTTCATCTTTAACAAAGGAAGAAAACTCAAACCAAAAGAGATAAAAAGAAAAAGAAAAAACACACACACACAATATCTCTCAACAATCAAATGACATAGAAGCTAGATGACCCATATTGACCTTAATTTTTCTTTGTTATAATACTTATATACTATTGAAAATACTTAATTAGGTCTAACTTTGTTGATACATAAGTCTTATCTTAAGCAGTTGCAATAGGATTCTCACTGGTTTTCATGGCCTCAAATCTTGGCTCCTTAGCTTGGAACTTGAGAGCAGCATACAACTTCATGTAGTCTTCAAACACAAATTTTGGATAGACTTGCTTATGCTCTTCAGTCTCCTTATCCACCAATTCGGATGCCGGGTAGATCACGGCATCGCTGCCCGGGTTGTAGAACGACGCAATCGACATCCTCGTACCATCGGTTTGAGCTATGACTCTATGAAGAACACTCTTGTACTTTCCATTTGTAATCACCTAATTATTCAACATCATTGTTTTTTAGTAAACTATTTCACATCGATTATAAAGGGATAACAAGACTGATACCTCGAGTTGGTCACCAAGGTTGACGACAATGGAATGGCGCATTGGAGGAACGTCAATCCATTTGTCGTCTTTTAGGAGTTGGAGACCGCTCACTCGGTCATCCTGGAAGAGGAGGATGATGCCACCCGCGTCGGTGTGGGCTCGTAGTCCTTTGATCAAGTCAGGTTTCGGGCATGGAGGGTAGTTAGCCACTTTGGTGCCAAAAGTGGGTCCCCTGGTTCCATAGAAGGCCTTCTTAAGGTAGCCTTTCTCTAGGCCAAGATTCTCGCATAGCAAATCCAATAGCTCCTCTGCCAACTTCTCCAACCTTACTGCAAAATCCTTCATGACTTTCCTGCAATTTTTAAAGGGCATTTTGGTCATTATACTTATGTACGGACCCAAGACAATCTAAAGCCAGTCCACTCGGTTCAAGATTGGACCAGTTTTGACCGGGTCAACTGCTCCCTATCAAATGCATATATCGGTCCGGCTCAGCACTGGACCGGTAATTTCAACACACAAACATATATTCTGCAACAGTACCTGTATTCGTCATCAAGATCAGGGACTTCATAGACGTTTGATTCAGGGAGATGCTTCAAATGGAAGGTACTCTCCCAGTCGAGATCATTAACCTCCGCAGAGGCATTCTCAAGGCCTTTGCTAGCAACCAACTCTTTGAACCTTTCCTCCATTGATTTCCTGTAGTGATCCTTTGTCAGCTTTTCCACTGTGTTCATCACCTCAACTGGGATTCCATGGTTCACCAGCTTCTCACCAACAAATAGCAACAAAAAAAAAGTTGAAACACAAGAATATATATATATATATATATATATATATATATATATATATATATATATTGGGGAAAAAAATCAAAACATGAATCCATGGATTACCTCAAAGAAGCCCCAATTCTCACAAGCATCTTTGATCACTTCCATTGTTGGTTTCCTCTCATCTCCATTCAGTTTCTCAAAGTTGATCACTGGAAACTCCATTTTAGCCTTTCTTGACTGTGGTTTTGCTGTCTATTTCGATCTCTTATAATAAGCTTGGTTGTGTATGGTTGAAGATGATGATAAGTTCTTGGGTAGGGTATTTATAGCGTTGGAAAGCGAGAGTAGTTTACGAGGGAGCAACAAGAAGGCAATTTTAAAAATTATTGCTCGAACATTTTTATTTATTTATTATTTTCTCAAAATTGACCTTTCAAAATTAGAGAATTGATGCAAAGAGAAGTCATATGCAAATTAGTTCGTACCGAAAAAAAATATACAAATTTATTGCCATAAATGGGCCGAAAAGTAACTATCGTATAATTGTTTTTAGAAATTTAATTTTTTTTGATATTTACAGGAAAAACAAATTAATAGAATATATAAATAGGGGATATATATATATATATATATATATATATATATATATATATATATATATATATATATATATATATATATATATCGATCTTGTAAAAATGAGATAACGAATACAAAGGGTCAGTTAGTTTACTATTTTTAGATTCGCTTTATTGTTTGTCCTTAGGACTATTAAATGTCATGAAGATGTTTTAAAATAACTCTTATGTTACGAGTTTATAATCATTAAAAATTATCAATATAATTCTTTATTATTTAATTGCCTTTATAAATTAGTATAACACACTTATTTTCATTTAAAAATATTTTAAAAAATTATCAGTTGATTTACAGTTAATTATACTTTCATTTTATTTTATTTTTGTTATGGTTATTAAATAATAACAACTAACTTTAAAGTTAGAATTTATACTTGAGTATAAGCAATATGATTGGCGGAAAAGGCCCTATATGTGGGGCCTCTTTTGGTGTGCTCTGATTGGATAAAATTCTTGAGGAAATAAATGGAGCATCTTGCTTATGTTTAGGAAGCAACCCCGAAGCTGATGCATCATTTTAGCCACCTTTATTGGACTAATATCAACACTTAGTTTTCTTTCTTCAATTCCTTGTCACATGCAAATTAGAAACACCTAAAAGAAGAAATAAATGAACACGAGAAAGAAGGGGGAAATAAGAGATTATAAAGTTAAGACATTAAAAAAAAAAACACATACTTCAAAACCGGTTTTTAAAGTTGGAAAAAATGGGTTGAAAGAAAAAAATTGTACAATACATCAAATTTGAAGAAATTCTAACAAATTTATAATATATCTCATCTTCACGTTTCGTTCTTTTATCATTTATAATATATTATCTTTTCTGTATTTTGTTTCCAATTGATTACCTTGAGAAACAAGCCTATACCAACAAGCTTGCCCAATATAATGTTTAAGTATATTTCCTCTTCTTTTGTTTTTTTCATCGTTCAAAAGTTTTAATTATGTTAAAGGAGGTTAAAAGGTAAAATAAAATAACCTTCGGAAATTTTACCACCAATACTGAAAAAAGTATCGATTAGGAATTAACATTGAGTTAAATATGTATGAGATAATAAGTTTTCATTACGTGAGGACATCCGACATATTAGGTTGATGAGTTACTATTTTTATTGTTAATTTTTCTTTAAGATGGAACTCCGTTGGATTTGTTTGTTGTGTTTGAGTCTAATGCTCATGTACATTTGTATACAGACAACACTTACTCTATATTCCGTTTGTGTCGAACTTTAACATGGTATGATAAGCGGGGTGTATTGGAGATAATAAGTTATCATATTTTAAGTGAGATATTTTGAGCCTTGTATATAAGATCGGTGAGCTATTACTGATATTGCCAGTTGATTTTAGAATAAAACCCGCTGAACTTATATGTTTGATTTAAGCATGTACGCTCATGTACATACAATCTTTGTTCTACCGTCCATCTTTATCGGACTTTAACATGTACATTACGTATATAACATAAAACTTATGTAACGGTCGATAATTGAAGATATCTTACATCAAACATAACACTTTTATTGTGTTGTTATTGTTTCTTTTTGGTGTAAATAGTGTTGTCATTGTTAAGGAATTGTTCTTTTGTAACTTTGTACTCCACTTCCAAAATGAGAAAACGAAATCGACCGACAATAGACACCAAAAATGAAATGCCCCTTTAAAACACTATTCACAACGTAATCTTTGAGCAATTGGATACTTAAAGAATACATATTTGTGTTAGCACTACAGAAATACGTAACATGGAAGAAAAAGAAGAATCATTATAATGAATAATTGGATTAAAGCTGATCAATATTATTTGGTACGATAAAGACAAGCATAGATCGATGACAAGTAGAATATTAAGTCTATATGGACATATTCTTGTAAATAGTGGTCCTATAGGGGTACATTAACTTACAAGTCACCACGTGAAGAGAGTATGATCGCAAGTTGTTGAGCCTCATTTGATTCATACAAGGCTCTACCAATACATCATTACTCACGTAGAATATATAAATAGTGAATACATTCTATAATACGAGATATAATTGCTAATTAATTACAAGTTCATCGTTGACAAAAATCATTACTGTAAATGTTATTATTAGGTCAAATGGTTTTAAAGTGTTCATTAAATATAATTGAGGTGATCGACATGAAGTGAAACATCGGGAACGGGTAGAAGTGATCGACATGCATTCCCATCGTCCGACCTGCTGTTCCCACTTTTTGTGTCGGACCCCGAAACGACCTCTTGTTGTTGCAAGGAAGATCTTGGAGCATTTCTAGACCAAGCTCACGACATTGGCCTAGGAGGTCGGCTGACGGTTTGCTCGATCTTCTCACTCCGACGTCTTAATATGTCGGCTGACGGTTTGCTCGATCTTCTCACTCCGACGTCTTAATATGTTTCTCTTTTAGTTTGGTTGGTGTGTTGATCCTTTTGTTTTGTAGCTTTATATTTTTAGTTCGATCTTATCTTAATAGAAGATAAGATCAGACATATCCAATCTTATCTTATTATAATTAGAAGATACGAACAAAGGAGATTTAGGGTTTTTCTGACTTCTTCCGAACCTTATAAATAAAGCTCTTCAACCATTATTATTATTATTATTATTATTATTATTATTATTATTATATATATATATATATATATATATATATATATATATTTCACGCTTTTCCCCTTGGACTGAACACTAAGCCACGATTTTCCCCTTATTTTGTCTCCCTCAGGATTCGAACTCGAGTCCATAAGGCACTGAGGAAAAATTAAAAATGTGGTGTTTTGTGCTTGCTTCAGGACTTGAACTCGGCACCTAAGCCTTCCCCGCCTCATGTTTAAATGCTTATTTTTGTCTCCGCAGGACTCGAACTCACAACCCTGTTGCCTCGCCAAGTGAAGCCATCCGACACCATCTGAACCCGTTGACTTGCTACCCATCCGATGCGGTTACACCCGAATCCAAGTTAAATTCCGTTTACGTAATTTTTTCCAATAATATTTAATATTGAGTAATGATTATATAATTATTTATTCGTGATAATTTAGGTATTAAATTAGAGGTTGATATTTAATTAAGTATAAAATACTGAGACAAATGATATTGGCGGAATTAGTACAGAATGATCGAATTGTTTGAATGATTGATAGTGCACACTTAATAAAAAACGAAATGTGTTGAATTTAGTATAATTGAGAAAGTATATTATTAGAACCAAACCGTCCAACCTCGTTAATTTAATTCCCGCTAAATTAATTTTTTGGTGATAAATAATTAATTATATAATTATTTTAATTATTTAAATATTGGGTTTATGTTGCTCAAAAAGCAAATTAGTAGAATGATGTTGAGGAATTAATTTATAACATTAGGAACGACATAAGATGTTGATGAATTTAGTGAATGTGATGTTAGTTATGGAATCGGAATAGAATGAGATAAGACTTTGATGCCGGATAATGATAAAAGTCGTATGAGAACTTGAAATGGACGTCTAGGTCCGTAAACCTAGGACGTAGAAAACATCATGGTATCGATGCGAGATATCATACCTTGGTTGATTAGAATGATAAGTCGCGCAGTGTTAAGGGTTAAAATTTTTCTAAGGGTTAATAAATGTGGATCAGGATAATCGGATCTCTGACTAGCAAGATCGCGAGACGTTGAGACTAGCACCAATAAGCTGAGTTCGTAGGACTCACTTAGCTACCTTTTAATACCGAGTGTGCACTAGGGTAGTGTGTGTTATTCTTGTGAAATAAAATGAACGAACTAGATCACTGTCTTTAATTTTCTAAGGGAGGCACAAGTGTATGAGAACATGCCGTAACCGTCGGTCCGGGCCAATGGTGTCGGAGGATTGCCCCGCGACCAGCCCAGTAGTGTATATGGAAAGAGGTACATACACCAGTTCTGCTGGTTAACGGGGACGGGGCAAGAGTCGGGAGACTCTTGTCTTACAAGCAAAAGTTGAAAAATATAATGACCAAATCCACCTAATGAAAGATAATAAACCGGGACATTGAGTGTGCATGCTGATTGATTTACAATACTTATTTATATGTGTGTGCTTTAGTGAACTTAGTATTAAAATTATAGCTAACAGTTTTACTGTGTTAGGTTTTTGCAGGAAAGATCTCTACCGAAAAATTGGGAGTTGAGTGGCTAGCCGGGTTTCCGTAATAGGAGTTTGGGTGTTAGTTTATATATTTTATGTTTTATTTATTTTATTACATTAGAGTTTATTTATTTAATAGTTGGCTGATGTACGAGTCTAGAATCTGTCGAGTTAAGTACGTATTTTGAAAGAATTTGTATTTAAATATATTTGTGTCTTGTTGCAAGATCCGACGTTATTGACGTCAACCTAAGGCCGAACCCACTGTGAGGTCCTAGCCAGTAACATTCCGAGTTTCCAGAATTCGGAGTATTACATAAGGAATGGCTAAGGCTGAGAAGGGGATAAGGGTTGGTGATGGAAAGTAGCCGGTTGGCTTCATGATTCAATGAATCGGCTGGTCCGGTTCCGGTTCAGTTTAGGTTGGTCCGGTTAAGAATTTTAATATAAGAGTTTGGGTCTATATTAACCATAAGAATGGGTTTGAATCCATTTAGACTATTTCTTCGTATTCGACCCGTACTCGCCCTGCGGGTTTGACGGGTCGGGCGTAGTGGCCCGGCCGGACCTATCTTATACGCTATACCTGTCCGTTTTCACGGGCGAACGGACTTGCCCATGTTTGTCCATGTCTACAAGCTATATCATATTGGGTGTACAAGTATTTTTATTATTAGTATATTTTTGATATTTAATTATTAATTATATGAATGCAATATTGTCAAATATATACATTTTATACAAATTAACTTCCTTAATCTACTATATATATAATACTAAAGCAGAAGTAAATTAAACCATTTGTCGCTACACGTTAAGCCACCTTAAATTTTTTCACATGTCATTCTCACGTTAAGCCACCTAGGATTTTGCCACATGTCATCTTCATGTTGTGCCACCTCATTTTACCTATTTCTTTTTTTAAAAAAAATTATTGAGATGATAATTAACTAATTTCCTTTTAAAACACAAAAATTGATCTTATAATATTTTATACCAATTATAGCTATGTATGATATTATTGGTTCAATAATTACCTTTTAGAACAACCATTTTTACCACATATCATTTACTATTATGAAATTTAATTTTAATTGTTCTTCTCTTAATTAATTTTGATAAAATTAATTCTTATTAGATTATTTTGAACTTTATTTGTTTACTATTTTTATAAAAGTTGTATGGACAATGGTTTCAATTTATACTTTTACTTATATGATATTGATTTCTAAAATTAGATTGATAGCTAAATTAGTAAGTAACTAATCTATAAATTAACCTTCCTTCTATTGATATATATTAATTGAGATTTTGGTTATAAAAGATCATTGTTCATTTTTTTTATTGTCTAGAATATGTAAATTAGTTTTTATATGATAAGTTAAAATATAAAACTTTCATATAATTTAATTTTACTACAAAATTATATTATAGATATTTTTATTAGAAATTAGACTTTAATATAAATCTTCTTGGATAGATTATAAGCATTTCATATGATTTCTTTTTATCATAATGGGAATTAATTCATAGGTAAAAACGTAATCATCTCTTATAAACATTAATTGTTGTTTTAGTGCGACTAAAAACAAACTATTTTAGCCAAAAATTACACATATTACAAATGAATATATTCGGATATAATTTTGTATACATCTAATATTTATTTATTCTATTGTATTATCTTGTTTTTATAATGATAAATATTTTGTTCACAACACTTTTATATATGTTAATAAATTATGTATTTGTATCTTTTATTGTTTGTGAGTCTTTTTAACTTCTCCATAGGGGTAAATTACATTTCCATTACTTTAAATTTGTTTATTCTCTCTCTTTGTATATACATTAGTTTTGTTTTTTTTTACTTTATACAATTTCTTTCTTTTTTGATGTAGTTGACTTCAATATGTTGTTTTAATACCGAAATAATGTGATTTATCAAAATAACATTTTTACAGGTTGTGTTATTATTTCATGCAAATTCTCTATTTTAAATACATTTTTTTTACATTTATGATTAATATTTAAGAAGTAATGTGAAATCAATTAATTCTTACCGTGATGAATTTTTTAAAGTTTAAACATTTTACAAATCCCGTACAAGGCACGAATACTAAGCTAGTATATATTCTATTACGCAAGTATTTCTCTATGGCTCGTACTTGATCAGTGATGTCCAATCTTTGTCTGAGGATTCAATGAATAATTATGTTGTTTAAGGAAACACTAATTGATCGATCATTCCACGATCACACTGTTAAACCGGCCGAGATAAACCGGTCAAGATTTTGCTATTCGGCCGACAACTTCCTTTCAGCTGGCCGGTCCATTATTCCTTTGCTATCTTAGTCTTGTTTCGATGGTGGTCACGTACTCATGTTGTGTGATTATTCCCATGGCCTTAACTATTTAATTAGATTGGGCAAATATTCTTTTCGTATTTAATTATTAAATTTAATATAATATATATATATATATATATATATATTAGTCCTGACATCTTCTAAGATTTTAGTACATTTTTTATAAAAATTATTAGATTAAATTATTAACCGTAAAACGGTTATGTTTATCAAAAATAGTAAAAATATCACCTAAATTAATTAAAAACACACACAATTGGTTCATTTCTAAGAAATACATTTTATAAGGTGGTTTCATTTATAAAAGTTTTAAAAGATGATTTCTTAAACAAATGTATCAAAAAGGGATTTTTGTCGAATTTTTTTTAATCATAAGTTATGAGTTGCAAACATTATACTGTTTATATTCATATATCTTATCCATCACAATTTAGCAATTTTTTTATTCAAAAGGTAACTCATACTCTGGGATGCGAGTGAGGAAATATTTTCTTACTAATAAAAGAAATTCCAAATAAGTAAATATTAGAAAAATCAGTTTAAATGTCCGGGGCCTAAACTTATATGTTATCAAGATAATTTATATTTTTTGAAAAATTTTAAGTGGAGAATTTAAATTACACAAACTTCGGATCAAATACACATGATAAAACGACAATAAATCAAAATACACAAAATCAGATAAATCAGGTCAGTCGAAAAAGTACATAGAAAAATTATCGGGCGAGTATTTAATTGTGTTTAAGTTAAAGTGGTGTGGGTATAGTATTGTCAGTATAGCATGAAAATGGACAAAGGATCGAAGATGCACATGGACTGTATTATATTCCAATTGGAGCAAGTGGGTAACATTCTACATCCACATAAGTATATATTATTGCCATCAACATGAAGAATAATTACGTACAATTATAGATTATTGCACTTCTTCTTTCTAATAATTTCGAACACAATATTAGATGTCACTTTGTATGCATGCTAGAATATGCCAATCAATAAATGCATTAAGGTATTGTAGTCGATATTATATAATCGTGGATCATATGCTATATTTTTATTGTTTTTAAAAAGTGTTTCCTATTTAAAAAAAATTGAATATTTAGTTTATTTTAATATTTTATTTTATATTTTAATTTTTATAAAATTGTTCTTATAGAGATATATTGTGTGAGTTAGGCAAAAATTATTTAGGTCGGTTCGTGGAAATATTAGAAGATGATAGATCCCACTTTATTCCTATAACTCAATATTAGTTATGTTTAGCAGCTAAAAAAATTAAGAGAATTGAGATTATAAGATTGAATAGGAAACATTATTCTCTTAATTTCGTTTGGTTAGAGAACGAAGAAAATAAAAGATATTAAATTACGAAAACTAGAAAAATTAAATTATAAAAATTATATAATTTTATTGAGCTTAAAATGTAAGGAATATTAAAATTATTGAGGTAATTATCTTTTTTTTAAAAAAAATTTTTCTCTAAAAAATTTTAAGACATTTTTTTTTCTTCGTAATTTTAACTATAATAATATTCATGATATCAAATCCTCATGTTTGGGTTCACTTGGAGTTGTTCTATCACTATTACTTGCGAGGCGGAGTTGGTTCGATGATTACATATGTAGCTTTGAGCCCCGTTGTTGTTCTCCTTCGGCTCTTTTCCATCTCTTGTTTTTGTTTCTTGTTTTTTTTGTTGTTGCTTGCTTTGTCCTCTTGACGGGTGATCCCGTCTGCCGTCTTTTCACGGCCTCTCGTTTCACCGTTTTTTAACGGTGATCGAGTCACTTACCTTGTTCTCAAAAATAAATAAATAAATAATGTCTATTATAAGGGATGATAATGCATAAGGGATGATAATGCAGATGAATAAAAAAAAATCTCAAAAAAAGTAAGTCACATGGTTATATTAATTAAAATAATATATTTTAATTAATTACTTAATTTTTATTTAAATACTTCAAATTATATAAAATAATAATGATCCGCGTGAAGGAAGGTATACGTTGAGGCTTGCAGATGCATGTGTTAGTTTTTGGATGGGTGGGTGGGAAACATGTGTTAGTTTTTGGATGGGTGGGTGGGAAACATGCTTGTATTGATTTGTCAAGAGTCTCTCCTTTGATTGGTTTGGATAACGTGTCTTTTGTGGTGGGTAAGGAAGCTCTCAACGCGGCCTCTTTGAAGGTGGTTAAGCATGAAAGAGTTTGTCTTGAAAACCAACATGTGTTTCTTCCGTTTGCTTACGATACATTTGATTTTATTGCGCTTGATGCCGTCGAGGTTCTCAAGAGGGTGCAACAGGTCTTGCATGGTAATTTTGTGTCATCTAGCTAGGTCTTCAAATGTAGTTTTTAAGAGGATCAAATTTGCTATTCAGAAAAGGTTGGCGGCACAGATTGTTGTCCGCCTAACTTCTAACTCGATGTAATAATAATACTTACATAAAATAAAATAAAATAAATCAATAATTAACGCATTCTTGTTTATTCTCTTAAATAATACTTAGAGTAGAATATCCTATAAGTAACATATTAGTCAAAGGATAAATTTGTTGTTTTATATTTAGTATTCATAAACACATTTAAACTCGGCATTATTATTATTATTATTATTATTATTATTATTATTATTATTATTATTATTATTATTAATTTCAATTCAAACTTTATTACGAATTCTCTCCTAATATTTCTATCTATTTTGCTATGTATTTGGTGATTTGACTTGACATAATGCGGACATGTTTATTTTATTTATCACATGTTAAGCATATAATATTGGTAAAACCTCGTTTACTTTAGTTGTATAACGTAAAATCCATTAAATTATCTGAATTAGTCTAACAAGTCACGTACCTAGACATTCATATATATATTGGTAGAAACATATATATATTTTTGGCGTTACATTACTTGCATATCTAATTATGCTTTATTAATATTTAAAATATATTATAAATATTAAACTTTATTCGAAGCTATTAGTAGAAGCTCGATCAAAACGTGAATAGTATGTGAATAGGCTGAAAGATTTCCTTATTTGGTAAATGGTATCCTTAATGATCATGTTGTTTGACAATTACTAGCTTTGTTCCTTATTCTGATTTTTTTGGTAATGGTAAATTCAGAGACTATCCGATTCGATCAGCTTAGCTACTCTACGTCCGGATCGGGTAGAAAGTCGTGGTCCATTGCTGGAAAATACCCTCCCAATATCAGTTTTTTTGTATATGCCGCCAAGAGGATTCGAACTCATAGTCCGTTTTCGAAAAGATTTATTCATTTATGAGATTATAAGCACACAATAATTAATTCAAATTGAGTTGAATGAAAAAATGTCAGAATAATTTACCAAATAACTATGAATAATTTTCTTTGGCCAAATGTATCCTATATCTCACGAATAAGTAGATTCTATAAAATAAAAAACAATAGAAAAAAATAATTACTAATAATATTGTTATCTTCTTATAATAAAAATTAAAGAAGAAGTAATATTTACTTATTTGGAATCTTTTTTAATTTACGCATCTAATATTGTGCACCTTAAATCTTAGTTCAACATAACGAGATTACCTTCTAAATAAATGGTAATAAAAGGAGTAACTCAATCTTACTCAAAACTGAAAAGTTTTTTAGACTGATTTGGACTAAATATTTTCAAGTTTAGTTTGAATCGGTTGACCAAAATTAAAAGATTACAAAAAGAGTACAATATTATCTAAAAGTTATCGGTTTATGACTGTTCCTGAATATCCGATCTAATAAAGATTTTTTTGTATACCAAAAAAAACAAAACGTATATGAATGATCCAATACTAAACTGATAAACGACGCTAATCGTAACCCTTCATAATCACTTTCCTTAGAGATTCATTGGACATGTACTATTTCTAGCAATTCACATAGTCACGACATGATATGTCTCGTTTGCTTGATGTGTTTATCCACATAGCTTTAGAGATAGCCAAAGGATGCTGGTCCCGTTGAACCTTCTCTTGATATGCATGCGTTTACGATTTTATAGCTACTTTGAAATGAGCCTCAAAATGGTGATTGGTTCAAAATTAATGGAACTAAAGTTGAAAGAGACCCAAGTCAAGACTCTACCTGTAATAGTTTTAACTACCTCTAGTTTAATTTCACATTCGAAAATAAAAACGAAATGAAAGTATATATATATATATATATAAAGGATCATGTAGGAACACTTCTTAGAGTAGGGAATAAGAATTAATAAGATCCGTTGATTAAAGTACACGAACGTACATGATTTAAAAATATATATGGTAGTATATTTTAGTAAATAAAAAGAATATACACGGTCACAGTTTTCGGAACCGTGACAACTATAATTTCCGTAAACGTCGTGCATTTGTGAATTTTATCGCCGTGCATCTAGTCATTCCGAAATATATTAAGATACAATTCTCTTTCTACCCCGGATTAGTTGTAAAATGTCCCCCCTCATCATTGGGCCTTTTATGCAACCCAGCCCATTTGTAGGCCCCAAAAACAGCCCATTATCATTAACAACCTGATAATGGTTTAAACCCAGTTTGGCCCATTAGTGAATCCAAACCCAATAATCCCCAATTAAAGAATTTCCAATCATCGTGTGAAATATATGTAGTGGTCGACTGGTCGGAGTAGCACGGATTTTTATTTCCAAATCATTATTTTTAAAAAATTTTGATATTGATTTAATATCTAGTTTTATTTATTCTCAAACTACTTTTTTTTTATTTATCAAATAATTATGTTGCTCATTCTCAATAAATTTTTTTTTCTTCATTCAGTTATTAATGTAGAATTTTTAAATTAAGTCATATTTAAAAATATAATTGTCTAGTTATTGTTATATGTTTATTTAGTATATACCACATACAAAAATAGGAATATGGTGGCACAAAGGTACATAATAAAAGTATTTTTTGTACCAAATTATGATTTATGAAAATAAATAAAAAATTCAATACGCATAATCTTTTAAATTATGGTTTCCATTGCTTTAAATTTCAAAATATAATGCTAAGATATATTTGTTTTTATATATAATAAAAATCAAATGGAAAATAAAATTTAAGTGGAAAAATAAATATTCCAAATAAAATCCCACCAAATTATGGTTTATGAAAATAGAAAAAAAAATCAATACATAAATCCTATTAAACGTACTGTGCATTTATTACTTTAAAAAAAAAAAAAAGGGTAGTAAGATAAGATATGTCTTTTTCACATTTAATACAAAGTAAACAAAAATAAATAAAGTGGCTAAAAATGTTATTATAAAAAAGGCCATCAAAATGTTATTTATAAAAATAGATAAAATTTAACATACAAAACTTCCTAATTGTGTATTTATTGCCTAAAAAACTATATGGTGAACAAAGGTATCATCAATGGTTGTTCCCTTGATAAAATGTATATCGATACAACGTACTTTTGTTTAACAAATATCAAATGACTATAAAAAAGATCCCTAAATTCACAATGTTTTAGTTATTACTCACGGTTACTAAATATGACGAGTTCACGTTTTTTTTTTTTACCTATAATGAATGGTGCTACAAGTTTAGAAATAGTTGTATATAAACTAATTAGTTATATTATTTTTTGTGATTTTAATTTGTATAATTTATGGTCTAAAGTGAATTGTTTGAATTATTTATATTAAGTTCTTTCTTTTTAAATGATACAACATTTACTCTTTTAATTAGTATATGCATTGTATAATGGTTGAGCTCCCGTGAATAGAATGCTTTGATTTAAACTACATGTGATTGTAAGCATTTTATTAAGACTATAATATTACAAATATGTGACAATTATTTTAGATTGTATGTCGTGTAGTCATTAAACTTGTTAAAGTCCAGTCATGCTAAAATCTCCGCATAGAAGGATTATGGAATAGGGTTATGTGTATAATGCGAATATACATCGTAATCGTAATTATGATTGACATTTATCCACAAGTTAAAATTGGGGACCGAATGGACTATCCGCTCACGTACATATGAGTGTACACGTGCATTAGATTTAAGTCTAATAAATAAGCTCACCAAGTTTTATCATAAAACCGATGTATAATAAAGATCAGTCCACCGATCTCATATTATCCTGCATCAAATATAAAAAGTTATTATTTCCGAACTAAGTTATATAATCGACAATATTAAAAGTTATTATTTCCGAACTAAGTTATATAATCGACAATATTATTTATTTATTTTGGTTGGAGAACAATATTATTTATCTGTATCAAACATGCTACAATTTATCAATAGAAGCAATTTGTTTGTTCTTAATTAATATTTGTAATTCTGAGTTTGTTGATGATTATATAATTTTTACTAATGACCTTATAAAAACTTGATCAAACGACACGTTTGCCTCCAGGAAAACATCTCATGTTTGTCGCCGAATTTTTCAATATGGTTACCGGGGCCCACGCAATATTCCTTTTCCAGATCGACGACGATCAACTAATTAATCCAAACCGCTTAATCAACGCTATTTCTCCACCGTACGATCGTCGTTTCAGTAGAGTCACTTACACCAGATTAACTCTATATGCAATCATAACCATTAAAACACACTGGAAGAAAGGAAAAGGGAAAATAAAAAGAAAAGAATCCAGTTTTAAATGTCGTATTTCTCTCTCAAGCCAACAAAATCGCGAACAGTGTAAAATTGTAAGAACAACTTTGAATGTATGCGCACCACGCCCTTAGTTTCTCTCTTCATTCAGACTCGTATCGATTTACCAGATTTGGATCTGGAGCTAAAATATTGCTAATCTAAGCTCAGAGTTATTTGATTTTGTTGGTTGAGGTTTATCTTGATTCTGTTACGTGGATTCGATCGCCATTGAAGACGAGTGGCGAGCTGGTAACCTAGAAACGGTCTGATTAGTAAACAGATAGATTAGGAGATTTGTACAGCGGAAGAGAGTTTGAGGGGATAGAAAGGATGCCCAGCGTCGCTGTGAAGCTTTACAGCGTCTTCTTCAAACTCCTGGTGAAGCGTAGGCTTCAGAATCGGGTTCAGAGCTTGGTTGGTGAGCCCTCCAATGGAAAAAGCGACGGATTTGGGGTATCCACCCGGCCGGAGGAGTCCGTCGCCTCTGCCAACCCCGTCTTCACCGATGGTGTCGCCACGAAGGACATTCACATAGACGCTTTCACCTCCCTCTCAGTTCGCATCTTCCTTCCTGATACTGCCTTGTCATCAGATCCTGATTCAAAATCTCGTCTTTCTAGGGTTCACGCTCACGACCCTAATTCCAGATCCAATTTCCACCGTCCCAGCCCTAATATCGGCCGCCGGAACAGCTTTGACCCCGCCTCGAGCCCTGCGATTGATCGGATCAGCACCGATCAATCGAGGAGGAATAGCTACGCATTTGGCGTTCTAAATGATTCCGAGGGGTTGAATTCCGATTCCGGGGTTTACAGGGGTTACGTGCCGTCGATAGAGAGCAAGAAGGAGCATTTTCGGAAATTGCCAGTGATGGTGCAATTTCACGGTGGAGCTTTTGTTAGCGGAAGCAACGAGTCCGTTGCCAATGATTTATTCTGTCGGCGAATTGCGAAACTGTGTGATGTGGTCATACTGGCGGTGGGGTATCGACTGGCGCCGGAGAACCGGTATCCAGCAGCATTTGAGGATGGGTGGAAGGTGTTAAATTGGTTGGCTAAGCAGGCCAATTTGGCCGAGTGTAGCAAATCGTTGGTGGCCAATACAAGGGTTGGACATGGTGGCGGCGATGCTAAGAAATGGGATACTCACCGACAAACTGTGAACAATACGTTTGGGTCATCAATGGTGGAACCTTGGTTGGCTGCTCATGCTGACCCTTCAAGGTTTGCTTCCTCTGTTTTCTCCTTCTCCGTGTTCTTCCGTGCTTACTACCAAGAGAGAATTTGCTACTTATTGTACTTTGCAAGAGCAGAATATTGCCAATTTCTTGCTAAGATTGTTTACTGCCTGATCTATTTTAGCCAATACAGTTCTATCAAGTTATTAGCTGCTTTTTGGTGCCAATTTCTTGCTAAGATTGTTTCTTTGATGAAATATTGATACAGTAAAACCATTGCAGATAAATCCACAATCAAAAGGAGCAATAGATCTATATAGTATATCAAGGGTTTTTCATGTTACTTGCTGGACACTATGTATTTTTCTCAGTAGGTAAAACAATATACTAGCAATTAATTTTTGCTAAGTTGTGTAACTATATTGTCTGTAGCATAAGCACTGCTCATCTTGAGGCAACCCCTCACCCCGGTAATGTTTAGGCTTGCTTTGGCAGTTTTTGCCAAATGCTCTCTGGTTCTAGCGTACTTGATTATCTTTTGACAATTATTGTTTAATTATCTGAAAGTATTATAGAGTTTGTTGATAGTAGAGAGAGAATTATTTGTCTAGAAGGTTTTTAATTATTTTCCAATAGAAGCCTTTTTCTTGGATTTCAATGTAGTTGAACTGTCTATAAATTGTGTGACTGTCATCTTCATAAAATCCCAAAGGTTCATTAATCTTGTCAAGTTTCTTCCTGTGAAGTGCTTTTGTTTTGGAAGGATTTCTCTCCCAATGTCATGTGGGAGATGTTACTTAAATTGCAAGTTTGCAACTTCTAGGGTTCTAAACTTGTTGAGGCTGAACATGTTGATCAGAAAGCACCATAGTGGATGAGCAGCTGAAATACTGTAATTACAGACGTCGGGGTGTTAACTCATCTGCACGTAGAGTGCTTAATTTTTCATCATTACTGTGTTTTCTGTCCATTAACATTTAGTTTGCATGATTTTGTACCCCCTATGTTATGTGTGACACTTTAGCTTTGCCATTACAAAAATTAGATCTAGAAAAAGTTACTGCAGCATTGTTTTTGATTGTAGGACAGTCATATCATTTTGAATATAATAATTACATTCAGTGGCTGGCATGGATATCAATGCTCATTGATTTGGTTCCACCATCTTTGATTATCTGTTCATTGAATCTAGGAATATCAGTGAATATCTTTGTGGTTTTATGATCAAGTACTGAAGTTTGGTTCATTTACAGATGTGTTCTTCTTGGCGTCAGCTGTGGGGCGAACATTGCTGATTATGTGGCACGGAGGGCTATTGAAGGAGAGAGACATATAGATCCTGTAAAAGTGGTAGCCTTAGTGCTGATGTACCCTTTCTTTATGAGTAGTATACCCACACAATCAGAGATAAAGTTGGCCAATGCCTACTTCTATGACAAAGATATGTGTTTACTTGCTTGGAAACTTTTTCTTCCAGAAGAAGAGTACAACCATGATCATCCAGCAGCCAACCCTCTTCTCCCCAATAGAGCCCCACCATTAAATCTCATGCCCCCGACACTGACTGTTGTGGCAGAGCATGATTGGATGAGAGACCGGGCCATTGCTTATTCAGAA
Organism: Fagopyrum tataricum; assembly: GCA_002319775.1. Lineage (NCBI taxonomy): Eukaryota > Viridiplantae > Streptophyta > Magnoliopsida > Caryophyllales > Polygonaceae > Fagopyrum > Fagopyrum tataricum. Next base: position 6,558,888 of record CM008279.1, on the reverse strand, counting down.
GCACTGAGGAAGGTAAGCATCGATGCCCCAGTTTTAGAGTACAAAGACGCAGTTCATGAATTCGCTACCCTTGATATGCTTCTAAAGTCCCCTCAGGCACAGGCCTGTGCAGAGGATATTGCCATCTGGGTTAAGAAATACATTTCAATCAGGGGACATGAATTCTCTTATTAAATCTAAGAAAGAGCATTGATAATATTTTCCGTTGGTTCTCAGTCCTTGGATTGCCCGGTATAGTTTCATTTCTTCTCTCAAGGGTGCATCCAGAAGCTGCTTTTTCTTGCACTTTGCTTTTTTTGTAAGATAGAGATTGTTGTGTAGACTAGGATTTTGTAGTCAGTTGTGAGATGCCTTGTCACAATGTTAAATAATACAAATTTTCATGAGTTTTCTTGATTTTTTCCTTCTTTGGTGTGTATTACCTGTACAATCTCCATGGATAAAATTTGAATGAGCTTCGCTCTTTATTGGTTCTGTTCTGAAATTAGTTGCAGATTGTTGTGTAGACTAGGATTTTGTAGTCAGTTGTGAGATGCCTTGTCACAATGTTAAATAATACAAATTTTCATGAGTTTTCTTGATTTTTTCCTTCTTTGGTGTGTATTACCTGTACAATCTCCATGGATAAAATTTGAATGAGCTTCGCTCTTTATTGGTTCTGTTCTGAAATTAGTTGCAGATTGTTTTGTGATTCTGGTTTCTCGGGAAATTGTCATGCACAGACCGTGATCCCGGAATCTGATTTTGGTTTATGACAGATTTTTGGTGCATTGAATGACAAAATAAGGCAAATGAATCTGTGAATATTAGATGTGTATTGTGTATAAAAGAGCGACATCCTCAATGATTGTATTGATGATAAACACACAAACACAGATATTATCCTGAAGAAAATGATAGTTATGTTTACCGATTCCTCGTCCTAAGGCTAATGGCTCGTGATGCCATTGCCCTTAAGTTCGCCCTAGCCAAAGAAACCGAGCTCCTATACTCTCCATTCAATGGTCTGGAAGCTTGCAGAAACTCTTCCCTTTGAAGGCGTAATGCGAGTGCAGCGTCCTCATCTTGGAAAGGGGTCACCCTTCTGCTGATCCTTTCACCATCATCATCTCCACTGCTCGAAGAACGAATCGGTCTACTAATTTGTCTATGATGCTGCAAATTGTTCCTTCTGCTGTTGTTTTGATTAGACAGGTTAAGATTTTCAGTGCTTTGATTCCTACGCTCTCTAGTATTCAGAGCACCAGCTGCTTTCCGAGCCTCCACTTCTGCTGGGAATAGAAGTTGTATCGTGTTCCACAGCACTGTGTTAACTGTATAGGATCTCCCATTGCTATACAGAAACCGTGAACAAGACCAATTAATGCTTGGCTGTAACAAAAAACATCGGGATTTAGGGTTTAGATTAAGATCGAGTATTACCTGATCAGTTGTCTGCATTTGGGGCATCGTTTACCACATTTATCTGCTGCTGATCTCAAGCACTTCTTGCAAAAACTGCAATTGAACAAGACCAATTAAATGACCAGTCCTACAATACATGTTCACAGGGCATGAAATTTCATTGTAAAACAGGGGACTGGAAGCTCCTAGTCTTGTTTTGTTTACCTGTGACCACAAGAGGTTGTACTTGGTTCAAAGCACACCTCCAGGCAGATCTGAAAATAATACAACACATATCATGTCAAATTCTCGACTTCGTTGGTAAACCTAGAAAGATATTTACAGATTCATTTTGTTTTGAAGCTATGTAATTTGCTTACTGCACAGGAGAGTTCTTCTCTGAGCTTATCCATATTCGGAAGCGTTGAATCTGTTTTAGAAGATGTAGATGAGTTCTCTACATCTTTTTCCTCTTTCTTTAAATCATTCACGGTTTCTGCCTTCTTATCCTCTAATAATCAGAAAATTACAAATATATTAAGAACATCTTTCCTTCTACGTGGGAAGAGAAAATGAAAGAAAACCCTAACCTTCCTTATTGTCATCAGCTTCCTCGTCAAGATCGAGAATCGTTATGGGAATGGTGGAAGCTACATTAGTAGGAGTGTCTTCATCGTCAAGATTGAGAATCGTAGATGGAATCAGTACTGGGCTTCGCCTCTGAGCCCTTCGTTTCCTGCAAAATTAGGATTAGTAAGAAATGATTGACCAATCGAGATAGAAACGGATGCAATTTCAATCGAATCTAAACCTTCTCGAATTCGTAGGAGGGGTAATAAACTGCAACTCAGGCCGTTTCTTCTCCTTAGACCCTCTATCTGGAGTGTCTTCGACAACGAGGCTCGCGAGTAGAAGAGCTTCTTCATCCCAGCCGGCCATGGCTGCGACGGATTTGAATCCGGGGCTGAGGAATCCTCCGCCATTGTTCATCCCAGAATCCTCCGAGGTTCCTCTATTTCTCGATGAATCTTTCGAAGGATTTGGTGCGATCTGCTGGTTTACTTGTTCTTCTTGTTCATGAGTCGGACCCATTTTGATTTTTCTATACGAATGATTAAACTTCGATTGAGAAAGAAATGGAGGAGGAGCCTGTGGGAAGGGGATTTTGTCCAACGGTCTTTTTCTGTTTGAATGGAGTTCCCAAGTTTGGAAGGTTTAACGGCTATATTTTTGGGTGGAGTGATACGGTGTAACTGAGCGTAACTTAAGTGTGTGGTTCCTTTAATCTTGTCCGTCAATTACCATCTGATGTGGATGTGAAATCATGTGATTCTCTTCTAGGACTGCTCGGCAGTCGGCACTACAGTGAATCAGTGATTGGAGTTGAAACTAGTTTAGTAACCTGGTTTGCACGAGATTTTTCAAAATTTAGAGAGATTTTTCAAAATTTTGAGAGATTTTTTTTATAATTATAAATAATATCTTGCTATCAATATAAATAAAATATAATTTTTAAATATATGTGATGTAAATAAAGGATAAATCTTATATATCTATATACTTTACTAAATGGACCGTCATAATATTAATTTCGTAAATTTTATCGGATTAAATATTTTTACTAAGTTATAATTATATAAAAAATTCTTTTAATTAAAACAATATCTAAATTTTACATTTAACAATTATTATATTTCAAATTTTAATGAGAGATTTTAAATTTCATATGTACGAACTAATTTTATTTATTTTTTTAAATTTTACAATTACAACAAAAAAAATCTTTTTAACTCAAAACAAAATCTAAATTTTATATCAATAAATCTTGGAGGAATATGAGAAGTATGTACTTTTTTCATAGATGTATAAAATATGATTTTTTTATTTGAAGAGGAATACTTCTCCTAAATGAGAGTAAAAAAGAAAAAAGAAAAAAGAAAATAGTTTATTTAGTTAAAGAGAAAATTATCTAAACAGTACCCCATCTTTTGGCATGACTAAACTTTAGTACCCCATCCTTTTAACTATCAGAACGGTACCCCATCTATTGACCCCGACCGAAGATTAGTATATACGGTACTGTTCACACGTTAAACTCTGAGTACGGCGTTACGAGTGAGGGGTATTGTTGTCCATCAACCTTTATGCCTTTTGCCTTCAATTTTCCAACGATCACATAAGAAAAACCGCCAACCACTTTCTTCCTTTTCCACATAAACCCTAACCCCTAATTTCCCCCAATTCGATTCTGTTCGTTTTGGTCTTCAAAATTCTACCCCGTTGTCAATTGAAGAGTGTAGGCTGGATCAAGGGTCTTCGTTTGGGTCTTCAAGCTCGTGGAGGAGAGGAGTGCCAGAATCCGATCGTGTTCGTTGCTACCTTGGGATTCCGGCGACGATTTCCATATGCAGGCGACCTCCTAACGTCGGAAAACGTTTCTATGATTGCTCTATGTGGAAGGTATGTCCGATTAAGGTTTTTGTCTTCGATTTCTATTTGGTAAACAAGACATTGGTTTTTCTGTCAAGTGATTGAAACTGTGTGTGGTTTTACCTTCGTTTCTAGGTTGGACAAGGATGTGGGTTTACAAGAGATGTGAAGGAGCCAAAAGATATATTGCAAGGCTCAAGTGATGAATCTGCAATTCCACCATACATTGCAAGGATGCAGCAATATACTTTAGTGTTAAAATTTGTGGTTATTGTGCTGTTCATTTTTGCAGTGATTGTATTTGTGAAAGTCTGAAGACAAGCTCCAATTTCTGTTTTGTGTTCTATTTTGTCTATGAATGAAATCTGTCAATTGTTGCAGTTCTATTTTGTGTATGAGATTTGGTTAAGAGTTTTTCTATTTTGTGTATGAAATCTGTCAATGATTGTGTATGAGTATTATTGATCCATTTTCTATTTTGACCATAACTGTCAATGATGCAGCAATGAGTTCTTCTATTTTGTGTATCCAAAAGTCCTTAAAACAGAAATCAATGAGTGCTTCTGAAATTGACCATAAAGATAGTGAAAATTGACCACAAACAATCATCAATCCTCAATCTGAAATTGACCATAACTGTCAAAAATCTGAAATTGGATTCATCACTGTCAATGATGCAGCAAGACAGAAGGTAATAAGAACTAGAAAAATTCAGAAAAAATTTTCACCATGAAGATCAATTACAAGCCACATAAGGCATCCTCACCATGAGGATCAATTACAATGCCACAAAAGGCATTGTCAACATGAGGATCAATTACAAGCCATAGAAGGCATTGTAACAGAAAATCCACAGAAAAACCATAAGACATTGTCACCACAGAAGGCATTGCCACAGAAAAGCCACAGGAGGCATTGTCACCACAAAAATTTTCACCATAGAAAAACCAGAAGGTAATAAGGCAAGCCACATAAATTGAATAAATTCAGAAGGTACGCAAAACCATAACAGAAGGTAATAAGATCTGCCATAAGGTACAATTACAAGCAATTCACCACATAAATTGACTAAATTCAGAAGGTACACAAACTAAAGCCATAAGATACAATTACAAGTAATTCTCCACAATTACAAGCTTGAAGGTACACTAAATTGACCAAATTTTCATAAGGTAGTGTGATAATCCTCTTGTTCTTGTTGTGACCTTTCTTCATTCCTCTTTGCACACGTCTTCTTGTTGTGTCTTTTCTTCCTACATATTGAACAAGTGACCTTCATATAGTATGCCTTGGACAACTTCTTTGCACCAGGTGGTGGAGGGATCTCACCTACAAAACAAAAATAGTAGCAAAATTAATTAAACTTAGTTAGAAAATAATTACCTGCAACTTTGGTGAACTTAATCTTACCTTGAGATGGAGTCCTTAAAACAGGAGGTCTTCTAGGTTGCCTTCTATACAATGGAGGTACAATAGGTCTACTCATCTTCTCCCACTCTCTAACCCTTGCAATTGGATTCATCACACGCTCATAGGCTCTCATGTATGCTTCTTTACTGTAACATTCATCCACAAATTCATCTGGGGTTTTCCCAAGTGAAAAAATTGCACAACATGCATGTCCACAAGGCAATCCTGACACATCCCATCTCCTACATGTGCATGTCTTCAAGTCTAAGGCCATTGTGTATTGAGTAGTGACTCCACTTACGCATGCAGCTCCCCTTCCATGAATCTCATACTTAGCACGACTAGATGCTAGAACCCTATACTCCTTGCTCCACCTCACTGCCTTTCTCAAAATCTTTTCAACCCTTGGTTCCACAAGTGTTTTTCATCTACCACCTGATAATCTTCTATTGCCCATCCTTACCATTTTTGTAGTTCTAATCTCTTCTAGACACCCTAAAATACCTTTCTTCCTTGCACTTAAAATGCTCTTGTTGTAGCTCTCACTATGGTTATTTAGCAAGATGTCACACTTGAACTTTGGATCAAAGTGAGACAAGCTCTAATGAGTTGCAGCCCTTTCCTTGCACCACTTTCAGCCCCTTTCTGTAGTCAGCCTCATGTCCTCCATTGCTTCTTCATATGTGTTCAAAGTGGAGCTTTTAGCAATTGCCCAAAATTTCTTTTTCAGCTCCAATCCTTAGACAAATAAACAAACAACCATATCATTAAAGGCATAAAATCAAGAAAAAATATTAGACAAAGATATTATAAGAAGAAGAGTATACCCCTGAATCCATCAAGCTTGAAGTTATTGTGTAAATGTCTGACACAATGTCTGTGTATGGCTTCTGGAAAGAGATCCTTGATTGCCTGTCACTCATAAAGCAGTAATGAGAGGATTGATTCATCTCCAAGTCAACATTCAAAAACTCCAAGAACCAAGTCCAACTATCTCTACTCTCTTGCTCAACCACTGCCCAAGCAACTGGAAAAATACCATTGTTTGTATCAATGCCTACTGCAGACAACAATTGTCCCTTGTGAACAGATTTTAGATGGGTTCCATCTAAACAAATGAATGGTCTACACCCTGCCTTCCAACCCTTTTTCAATGCATCAATGCATATGTAAATTCTCTTAAACCTAGGAATGTCATTATCCAATTCAGATTGAATCCAAACTGATGTCCCAGGATTTTTCTTTTTAAGCTCGTGTGCATAACTATCCAACAGGTTATATTGATCCTCATGGTGCCCTTGTGCCATTGTGAGAGCTATCTTATTTGCCCTATAACAAGTTTGATTGTCAATCTGCATCTCAAAGTCCTTATTAATGGCATTTTGTATACCCTCTCTGATGCGCCCTTGACCACCATGACCGCGGATGAAGAGGACGATGCTTTGCGGGTTCGCTCTGATGGACCGCTCACTCGTTCCTGAGCCAAAGCCATCGCCCAAGCTACCGGCTCAATCATCCGACGCACCGTCACATCACTTGGACCCGTTAGTGGCATGCCATGTCACCACTCCACCATGGCATAGGCTTCCGGCGCCACGTCATCAAGCTAGCAAATATTATTATTATTATATTTTTCATTTTAAATAATAATAGACTTTAATTTTTGGAACATTAATTCCGGAACTTAATTCCGTGAGTTAATTTCCGGCATTGATAGTCTAGACCTTTGGTTTCGGGAGTTGCCCCGACTTTATTTCCCGCCTTTATTTCCGTCATTCAATTTCCGACTTTTGGTGTAGCCTTCACCCACTATATAAGGGATGCTTGACTTCACTTGTAAATCATGTTCAATATTAATCAAGTTATTTGAAGGAAAATCCTCTTTCTTGATTTGGGCATCACTTCCTCTTCCATCCCCTCAAAGTTCTTCCTTGGATCAAGTCTTAGATCCAAGAACTCACATTCGAGGATTCTTCTAAAGAATCAAACTCTCAAATCAACTACAACGTTTGCTCGATCTCTCTAGATCGAATCAAACCTACGCTTCCGCATCCATCTTAATCGCTTCCGCCCTACCAAACTTCTATCAAAGTTCTCATTTGCACATCAACAACGAGTAGTCGAAACTCTAGCTTGGTCTAGATCCGGCGTTCGTCCTTCAACGATTCCAAGGACGCATCAAATTGGCATCAGAGCAAAGGGACCGAAGCTAAGTTCTCTTTACTCTTGTTTTTGTGCGTTATATTTTTATCCTTCTTTGCCTTTGTTGTTCTTCCCTTCTTGAAGATCTTCAACTTGTTCTTCGTGTTCTTCGAAGTTTTCTTGGAATTTTTTTTTTCTTTTTTCTCACCAAACAAATTTAGGAGATAGTTGGTTTGCCATCAAACCATCTATCAAAAACAATTTGTTCTTCAACCGACCCAATCCGACAAGTTTGTTAATCGATTTTACCAAATTTCTTGGGATTTTTTTGTTACCAAATTCGGATATCTTGCATTTTGATATTCAAACAAAAACAAAAATCAAAACTCTTCAACAAAGCGGATTTGTTTCCAAAGTGTTTCATCTCTTGCATCAAAAAAGTTGCGAAGTTCAAAAAAAAAAAAAAAACAAAGTGGAAAGACGTCCGGCAAACCGGTCCATCCGAAAAATCGGATTTTACAAAACAGTCAAAGACCGAAAGCAAGCAAAGCTTGCCGAGTGAGCAATCCGTCCATCTTTTGTCTCTCCATTTTGTTACATACGTGCAAAATATAACTTGTTTATTTGTGTGAATTGGTTCAAATTTTGTTGGATTTGCCTACCTTGCTTAACCGCCAAACGGCCTTCCCAAAAGTAGAACCTTAACGCACTTGAACTTGGGTAACGTTGACTTAATTCATCACCTTGCTCATTTGATTGCTTGCATTTGTTTGTATTCATTTGGAATCATGACTAATGTGGATATAGAAAACTCACAAGATGCTCGTGAACGAGAAAATGCCTCCTTATCCGAGGAAGTTGTTAGTCTAAAGCAACAAATGGAGGAGATGAGGGCACAACTTTTGGCCCTTACGACCACTCCACGCCCCGCCCCAAATCCAATTGACACCATGGTCGAGACTTCCACGTCCGACGCTCGTCGGAAGGGCAAAGGTCTTTTGGGAACCGACCCATCTCAAGGTCTTAGGCTTGCCTCAGTCATCGAAAGCCAAACTCAACAAGACGGTAGACACCACCTCAATGAGACCGAGAACAATAATGGCCCGACTCCGGATGATCTACTTTATGTAGATACAATGGATCGGAACAAGCGCTTCGAGCGCAATCGTAAACGGTACGGATCGCCCCCACCTTTATCTAATGCACATAATACTAACCGTCCCATACAGGAAGAATATCGGCACACCAATCAACAAGATCGTCATCCTCGACGTTCCGGTAATGATCGATATGAGCAACGCCACCAACGACGTAGCCGGCGTTCATCATACCGCGACTATGATGAGTATGACGAGAGGGACGATTTTGATGAGTTCTCCGACGATGAAGCCAACTTGGAACGGGTGGCTCATGTCCGTCCATGGCACCCACCCGTCCGAGATCCATTTGAGAACCAAGACCGAGGAGAAGAATGGTTGCCTCCTTCTAACCCACCAAGGCATGCACATCAACGAGCCCATCATAATGATATGCCACCGCCCCGCCCGGATCCCTACAAAGCTCGTAGGGAAGGTAAAGTTAAATTTCCAATATTTTATGGGGAATATGATCCTTGTGTGTTTCTTGATTGGGCACAGGACATGAAAAGGGCTTTGAAGCATTGCCACTATGAGGAGTACGAGAAGATCGAAGCGGCAACCTTGTACTTTGAAGGCGATGCAAAATCTTGGTGGAACCGGTATGAACACGTCCGTGAAAACCGAGGATGGGAACCGGTTGCGACGTTTGATCAACTGATCTACGTCATGACAAAGAAGTATGTCCCCGACGACTTCAAAAATGATATGCGGATGCAAATTGCCGAGCTCCAACAAGGCAAACTCACTCCGGTAGCCTACTTGGCCAAGCTCGAGGACATGCATATGAAGGCCGGCATCTCGGCCTCGCCCTCCGCCTTACGCACCAAGTTCATGAGTGGCCTCAATCCATCAATCCGACAACCCCTAGAGATCGTTCCATATAGGGACTTGGGAGCTTTGTGTCATGCAGCCATGAAGCTTCACAAGCAACAACAAGAGACTCCAAAATACTCAAGGTATAACTCCTCTCCAAATCAATACGCTTATTCTACTAACACCCGTGCTCGAGATGTATCTAGTTATCAAGAGTCCGGCGCCACCAAAGGAACCCAACGGATGGTCCAATCCACCCGACAAGCGGATACCGAGAGGGCACCACAACGTGGTCCCAATGTCCCGGCACAAGTGCCTCCCGCCCGCACCCCTCAAGGACCTCCACCGGCGGCACGGCCAAGGGAGCCCGTGTGTTATAAATGTAGCGGATTCGGTCACGTCCAACGTGATTGCCCGAACACAAAGCGTGTGTTGTTTGCCAATCCCTCATATGAAGATGAGGAAGATGAAGAAGACGGCGATATCATCATAGAGGATGACCAAGACGCCGACCCCTACTACGGCATGGAACCATGCGACGAACAAATGCTTGCGGCCCGGCACAACCCGGTAAGTTCGCCCTTGTATCTCGTAGAATTTTAGCCGTTAAGGAATTTGTCCCTATTGACCAAGGCGAGAATCTCTTTCACTCTCGTTGTTTGGTCAATAACACTAGTCTCTCTCTCATAGTTGATGGGGGTTCTTGTTGTAATATTATCAACGAAAAAGTGGTAAAACACTTTAAGTTGCCTACAACCCCCCACCCAACACCTTATGGAATCCAATGGATTTCCGATAAGGCGTGTGACACCGTCACACGACAAGCTTGGGTGACGTTTTCCATAGGCGACTATGTTGATAAGATCCTTTGTGATGTTATCAAGATGGACGCCACACATGTATTATTAGGACGACCATGGCAATTCGATCGCCGTACATTCCATGATGGTTATCTTAATAGATACATGTTCCAATATAATGGAAAACGGGTCACATTGTTGCCTATGACTCCACATGAAATATTAATTGATTATGCGGAACGGAAGAGGCAACAAACCATTGATGAGACCACTACGCCGGCAACATCGGACCCTCCTAGGAGTCCTTCCGATGTTGTGGGTGCTAGTACTTCCGGATCCCGGAACACCGCCTCTAGTAACCGTGCTATTGAGTCTAGAGGTAGTAAAGGAAGCATCGTCCCAACGAATGCAATTTTACCATCTCCGGAACCAATAATCAAAGGCCGGTGTGAGCCGAGGGTACTTTTCGCCCGGAAACATGATGTGACACCGGTCAAGGAAGGCAAGTTGCCATGCTTCTTACTTGTTCCTTTTTGCTAATCTACTTCCAATGACCTTAGTAATATGCCGCACGAGGTGTCTACTTTGTTGTCTGATTTTCAGGACGTCTTGACCGATGAACTACCACCCGGCTTGCCACCGATCCGTGGAATTGAGCACCAAATCGATTTGGTGCCCGGCGCGTCTTTACCCAACCGTGCCGCTTACCGTGCAAGTCCGGAAGAAACTAAGGAGCTACAACGTCAAGTCCAAGAGCTCCTAGACCGGGGATATGTTCGTGAGTCACTTTCACCATGTGCCGTGCCGGTCATTTTGGTGACCAAGAAGGACGGGTCTTGGAGGATGTGTGTCAATTGCCGAGCCAACAACCAAATAACCGTCAAGTACCGGCATCCGATCCCGCGCCTCGACGACATGTTGGATGAACTACACGGCGCCACCGTGTTCTCAAAGATTGATCTCCGGAGCGGGTATCACCAAATCCGGATGGCCGAGGGTGACGAGTGGAAAACGGCTTTCAAGACAAAGTACGGATTATATGAGTGGCTTGTCATGCCGTTCGGACTCTCCAACGCCCCATCAACGTTCATGCGCCTCATGAACCATGTCCTTCGCCGGTTTTTGGGTAATTTCGTCGTTGTTTATTTTGACGATATTTTAATTTTTAGTAAGTCTTTGGATGAACACATCGGGCACCTTCGCCAAGTGCTTGAGTGCCTTAGACAAGAACAATTATTCGTCAATATTGAAAAATGTGTCTTTTGTTCCGACACAACTATATTTCTTGGCTATGTCGTGTCTAAGGACGGACTCCGAGTAGACGAATCCAAAGTTCGCGCTATTCGGGAGTGGCCTACACCTAGTACGGTCACCATGGTCCGAGCCTTTCTCGGCTTAGCGGGCTTCTACCGACGCTTTGTCAAAGACTTTAGCTCGGTTGCGGCGCCGCTTCATGAGCTCACTACTAAGGGTGTCACGTTTGAGTGGCGTGATACCCATGCTCGAGCGTTTGATGCACTCAAAGACCGACTTTGCAATGCACCACTACTCCAACTCCCAAATTTCTCGAAAACCTTCGAGGTGGAGTGTGATGCATCTAATGTTGGCATTGGGGGGGTTCTTCTCCAAGAGAATCGGCCCATTGCTTACTTTAGCGAAAAGCTTTCCGGTCCACCACTCAACTATCCAATCTATGACAAGGAACTATATGCTTTAGTTCGTTGTCTAAAGACATGGCAACACTACTTGTGGCCGAAGGAGTTCATGATTCGTTCGGATCATGCGGCTCTTTCGTATCTCAAGAGTCAAACTAATTTGAGTCGGCGCCATGCAAGTTGGGTAGAATTTTTAGAAACCTTTCCTTATGTCATTCGGCATAAGAAAGGAAAAGAGAATGTGGTAGCCGATGCCCTTTCTCGGCGATATATCCTCTTGGTGCATATGGACGCCAAGATCCATGGCTTTGCTCTTATCAAAGAGTTATATGCCACGGATCTTGACTTCAAGGATATATTTGCCAAATGCCTTGACCTCCGAGAGCATGAGACCTTCTTTATTAATGATGGACTATTTGTTCCACGCGGGAAAACTTTGTATTCCGCGTTCGTCCATACGCCACTTGTTGATAAAGGAAGCCCATGAGGGTCGTGGTCACTTCGGTGCTACCAAGACTCTCGCCGCTCTCCAAGAGCACTTCTTTTGGCCAAAAATGCGCAAGCATGTGACACGGTTTTGCACAAGTTGCATAACATGTCATCATGCCAAATTGCGTCAAGGTCCGGACGGATTGTATTCTCCTTTGCCTATAACAATGGGACCTTGGGAGGATCTTTCTATGGACTTTGTAGTTGGCCTACCTATGTCCAAACGAGGCAACGACCTCCATTTTTGTGGTAGTCGACCGTTTTTTCCAAAATGGCTCATTTTATCGCGTGTAAGAGCACCCAAAATGCTAGCCGATGTTGCCACATTATTCTTTAACAATGTCGTGCGCTTACACGGGATACCACGTTCCATCCTTAGTGATAGGGACGTGAAATTTGTGAGTCACTTCTGGAGAACGTTGTGGGGAAAACTTGGAACCAACTTGTTGTTTTCAAGTAGTTATCACCCCCAAACCGATGGTCAAACGGAGGTGACCAATCGGACTCTCGGTGCTCTACTTAGAGCAACGCTTAGGAACAACCCACGAAAGTGGGAGGACTTAATTTCGGTTGTGGAGTTTTCATGTAACAGGTCTAGGCACTCGGCAACTAAACTCTCACCATTTGAAGTTGTCTACGGCCTTAATCCACACACGCCATTGGACTTCACACCACGTCCACTCAAGGACGGTGAACACGTCACCGCCGCAAGTCGAGCCGCCTCAATCATTGAACTTCATGAGCGGACAAGAGCGCAGCTCCAACGTCGTGCCGCCCAACTTGCCGAACAACGCAATAAGGGCCCGTCGGCGACATATCTTTCGAGCCCGACGATCTTGTTTGGCTCCACTTAAGGAAGGAGCGTTTCCCATCTCGACGCAAGGGCAAGCTATCGGATCGAGGTGATGGCCCTTTCCGGATCCTATCACGACATGGTCCAAATGCCTACAAGTTGGAACTTCCGGATTCCTTACGGCGTGCACCCAACGTTCAATGTCAAGGATCTAGCCCCTTATGTTGAGCCCTTATTTGACGACGGGTGAAACGGGGACGTTTCACATCCAAGATGGGGACTGATGCGCCCTTGACCACCATGACCGCGGATGAAGAGGACGATGCTTTGCGGGTTCGCTCTGATGGACCGCTCACTCGTTCCCGAGCCAAAGCCATCGCCCAAGCTACCGGCCTCAATCATCCGACGCACCGTCACATCACTTGGACCCGTTAGTGGCATGCCATGTCACCACTCCACCATGGCATAGGCTTCCGGCGCCACGTCATCAAGCTAGCAAATATTATTATTATTATATTTTTCATTTTAAATAATAATAGACTTTAATTTTCGGAACATTAATTCCGGAACTTAATTCCGTGAGTTAATTTCCGGCATTGATAGTCTAGACCTTTGGTTTCGGGAGTTGCCCCGACTTTATTTCCCGCCTTTATTTCCGTCATTCAATTTCCGACTTTTGGTGTAGCTTCACCCACTATATAAGGGATGCTTGGCTTCACTTGTAAATCATGTTCAATATTAATCAAGTTATTTGAAGGAAAATCCTCTTTCTTGATTGGGCATCACTTCCTCTTCCATCCCCTCAAAGTTCTTCCTTGGATCAAGTCTTAGATCCAAGAACTCACCATTCGAGGATTCTTCTAAAGAATCAAACTCTCAAATCAACTACAACGTTTGCTCGATCTCTCTAGATCGAATCAAACCTACGCTTCCGCATCCATCTCAATGCTTCCGCCCTACCAAACTTCTATCAAAGTTCTCATTTGCACATCAACACGAGTAGTCGAAACTCTAGCTTGGTCTAGATCCGGCGTTCGTCCTTCAACGATTCCAATGACGCATCACTCTCTACTCCAAGTAGGATCACTCAAGAAGAAATCTTGATACTCCTGGGCCTATGAATGGTGGCATGCAATGATACACCTTTTTTGTCCAAGGTACTACAATTGGTGGCTCTAGGTTGATGCTTTTAATCCAGATTGAAGGACAATCCTTGTCTGTAGATGATGCATATATCCTCCATGGGCAACCTGGAGAGGATACACACTTAGCAACCACCTTATGCTTAGCATTAGTTGAAAATCTCAATTGCTTCCTTGTAAGCACAACCATGCTTCCTCACAGCCTGTTTGAAAACTTTAGAGCTTTCAAACTCCATACCCAAACTGAAGTCAGGATTCTTCATGTGGATCTTTGGGTTAAAGGAAGGAAATTCATGGAATCTTTTCCTACACTTTACAGGAAATGGTGTGCCTTCCTTATCAGGATCTCCATACAATCCATCCACATTAGCATCAAAATCTTCATCATCTTCATTCTCATACCCAGACTCGAAATAACAGCTAAAATCTTCATCATCAGAACAAGATGAATCATTAGGTTCACTTGCAGAACAAGACTCATCATCAAACCTCACAGCCTGTTTGGTCCTAGAACTTTCCCCTCTTCTTCTTGTTGAATATGTATGTCGTTTAGGCCTCACTGCAACTGCTTTAACCCTTTTTCTAGGTGTGTCTACAATTCTAGAATCCTTACTACCATCATCTTGGAAACTGTCCTCATCCATCACATCATCATCATCATCATTGTCCTCAATGTCATCAACATTGCCTCCCAAGTATACACTATGATCAATGTCCTCCCCAGGCAGAGTTAACTCATGTTCTGTGAACTCTCTCCTAGGATTTTCAAAGACAATAAACAACTCTAACTCCCTATTTGTGTTAGTTACATAAGAAGACATTTCCAATGCCTCCTTATCACAACTTACAATCAAGAAACCCGAGCCATCTTCACTACCAGGTATCCTAAACCAAACTTGAATTGGTGGAACCTTATAACCAATATCATATGCCCAAGTAACTATAACAGACATAGATACCATATCTATGTCTAGATAATCAAAGTACAAGACTTCCCCTCCAACATACCTGCGATTTAACCCTCCCTTACTGTGAAATCTACCCCCATGATGTATCTTCATAGTAAAGAAACTATCATCTACAAGAAACAACACAAAAAGGAAGATTAAACCCTAAACTTACACAAACCAGAAACCAGAAGCCAGAAGAAGCAGATAGTAAACAAACCCTAATCATCTGAAATCAGAGAATAATGGTTACCTGAGTAGCTTGGCGTTTCCCTCCAACACGGAAATACTTCCACTTCATCTCTTTGCACAAAAACAGCACAAGAACGAAGAGATAAACCTTGAAATTTCAAAATCGCAGGGAGAGAAGAAGAGAAGAAGATGGGGTACTTTTTCCGTGGTTGGCGTTTTTTGTTATGTGATCGTTGGAAAATTGAAGGCAAAAGCATAAAGGTTGATGGACAACAATACCCCTCACTCTTAACGCCGTTCTCAGAGTTTTAACGTCTGTGAACAATACCGTATATACTAATCTTCGGTCGGGGTCAATAGATGGGGTACCGTTCTGATAGTTAAAAAGGATGGGGTACTAAAGTTTAGTCAGACCAAAAGATGGGGTACTGTTTAGATAATTTTCTCTTAGTTAAATGATATTCTTTTAATAATTATAGAAAGAGGGAAAAAAATACAATACCTAACTTTCAATATCCAACCTCACTCATGTACTCAATTTGGTTACTCAATATTGGTTACCCGATTTCAATACCCACGTTACATATTCAACTTCACTTTTGATTACTCAACTTCGGTAACTCAGTTCGGTTACCCGATTTCAATACCCAACGTTACATACTGATAACATGATTTATCGACCTATCTTAGTCGTGCATTTAGGTAGATTTTTCCTTTCTTCATTCATGTTTATATAGTTTGTGTCATTTATGCTTGTTTAGTTCTACTTTGCAAGAATAGATGTCTACACACACTATTTGTGGCTTTGTAGGTGATTTGACACATTTTGGAGCTAAAACGACGTATTTGAGGATCAAGCCTCGATGGATGCATTGGAGCGAGCATACGTGCACAGGAAAGGGCTAGGAATCAAGCTAAGGGCATGAAGGAACGACCAATGAAGCATCTCGGCGCGAGATCACGGCCAGAATAATCATCTCGGCCGTGATGCTACTACCATGATTTACCAGACGCTGAAGAAATTGAAGTCAGATCCAAAATATGGGCTCGACCAGAGCCAATCTCGGCCGAGATCAAGTGTATATTGACCGATATTTGTGTAATTTGGACCGAGATCAGCAATCTCGGCCGAGATCACTGTACTTCTGACCGAGATTCTTCCATGGGCGTCATATATCGTTTATGGGCTTTTTCCTTTTCGGCCCAACGTCTTTTAGGTTTTGTGTATAAGGAAGCCTTGAATTCATTCCAAAGTGTGTTGGGATTCGCCTAGAGTTTATCATAGAGGGGGGAGCCGTCTCCTACCCTGCCGTTCTTCTTTCAATCATTTGTTCTTCTTAGTTCTTCGTAGTTTAGATTAAAGTTGGAGGCTTTTGCATTCAGTTTTGTTGGAGATACATTTGGATTTGAGATTTGATACAATTGCAGGATTTCGTTCACTCAAAGTTGAGTAGTTTCTTTTCTCGCTTTTGTTATTTAGTTGTAGATTTTGATATGATTGTTATTGCTTAGAACTGTTGTAGTTTCAAGGTTGACAGGGATTTGCTTATGCCTTGAACTATGATGTATTAGATTGTGCTTGAATTGGTTTTGAATTGCTTGAAATCCTAATGGTTGATTTGGACGATAATCTAGGTTATAACCTTCTAAACTAGTAACCTGAGTTGGAATTGAGACCTACCCGGTGATATTCTTCTTGGATACATAAGTAGATTAACCATAGGTAATAAAGGTGAAACCTTTATTGGATTGAATGTGCCTAATTGTTTTCTAAGTTGAGTAATTCCTGAGACTTACCCAGTAAAGGGTTACTTGATCCTTAGTTAGATAATCTGGTTTGTTGTAAATTTCCACCATTTTTACCTTGAGACTTACCCGGTAATAGGTAGTTAAGATTGAAATTAGATGATCTTGCGACTTGCCCGATAATAGAGCATCAACATAGAAACGTTCATCCTTGTTGCTTTTCTACCATATATCCCTATGAGTCGTCTTGAGTCCATATGTCATAAAAAATGATCTTGAACCCTTGTAATCCATTTTCTTTCCTTTAATTTGATTATCTTTCTTTTTATTCGCTTTTATAAAACTGTTTTCGATCGAAGGTTATTTGATTGCAAACATCAAAAACCCTTTTCAAAAACATTTGTTTTCCCCCTATCTTTTCCAACCTTTTTCTTAGTCTAGATCTATCCTATCTATAATCATTGTTGCGGATTTAACCTCTCAGCTTTTGTGTTCGATCCTGGAATATTACCCTACTTCGTATGATCCATACAATGTGGGTTTGTTGCTATTTAGGAGATTTATTTACAGGTTGCAAATTTAAAACTATCCCTCTTTTGTTTTGTCAACCTTTCAGTTTTTGTCACTATCGACACGGAATCTTAGGGCGAAACAACCAGCGAACACATACCCAACTTCACTTTTTGTTACCCAACTTCGGTTACCCCATATTAGTTATCCGATTTCAATATCCAACGTTAGATATTCAACTTCACTTCGGTTACCCAATATTAGTTACCCGATTTCAATATCCAACATTACATATCCAATTTCACACATGTACCCAACTACGGTTACCCAATTTTGATTACCCAATATTAGTTATCCGATTTCAATACTCAAAGTTGAGAATGAAAGTTTTTTTTATAGAAATAATATAACCTCACGAACATGTCTACAATTTTAATTACCCAATTATCAAATTATATATTTTCTTCATCTTAGTATTATCATTTTTCCTCTTTCTAAATTTTTTTTAAGATATCTCAATTATTTTATTTTTTTTCTGGGACATTCTAAGATATCTCAATTATCTTTTGCTCTTCTTCTGTTTTTTTCTAAGATATCTCAATTATTTCTTTCCTTATTCCTATGATTTTCCAAGATATTTATATTATCTATTTTCTTCTTCCTAGAATAATAAAAGACACATAAAAATAATTGTTTTTCTTCTAATAATAAAAAAAATTCAAATTGCATACTTAGTATACATATTAAAACAAGTACACACTTTATATCCAATTAAAATAAAGTGCATTAGTACCTCATTTGTTTCATAAATCTTTTCGATATTTTAGATTTCAATTTTTAACATAGGAGAGATTTTTAAATTTCAGATTGATAAATTTATCGCGTACATGACAAATTGTTGTTTTTAAAAAAAAAATTACATTAATAAATTTTTTTGGTCGACAGATAAAATTCTCTCGTACGTTACAAGCTAAACTTACAAGGAAAACTCCCCGAAAATGCCCCGCCCGTAGGTTCGCTTGTATTTTGGTTTCACGGATACCTAACTTCCCACGTACATTTTTCACATTATTTACTCTATATACGCGGTCTTCCGTCAATTCCAACTCTCAAGTAAATCTACAAATTTCTACATTTTCCATTGATCATGTTTCGTCATCTTTTCAAGATTCTCCGTTTTACATATATATTATAGGCTACAATTACGCATTGCTTCATCGTATTTTTCAGGTAAATTTCTACATTTTCATCTTGTTCCAATTTGAAATCTTCCATTCAATTCTAGTTCTCATGTATTAATTTATATTTTTACATGTCATTAGTCATTAGTTTCTCTTATGTTCGTGATAACGACGTATCACTAAAAAAAACTTTACAAAATATCGTCAAAAATCATAACACGACAAAATATTTAGTAAGAAACCCGCATAATGTGTGGCTATGAACTAGTATTATACTAAAGAAGAGGTAATAAAGCTTACGTGCCGCACCCACGTTCGTTTTGTTGCCTATGTGTTGCACTAAAGATTAAAGCCACCTAATTTCTTTTAAAATAAAAAATAATTATTTTATATTTAATTCCATGACCAATAAATGTAATAAAATGACTTCTATTTGAATTAGATACAACTTTCATAATTAGATAACTTTTATTCAAGAAATATATTACTTGAATTTTGATCACAACTTCTATTTATATTATTTTTAATTTCATTATGATCTCATTTCCATAAAAAAAGATTATAATAATTTATATTAATTTCTATTAGATTTTATTTTCGATGTAACTACAACTTTATTTAATTCTAAATTTTTTTAACGATAAAATAAATTATTTATATTAGATAACCTGTATAAGGTATGGGTACTAAACTAGTATATCTAAAAACGGAAAATTTAGAATGAAACAATAACAAAATTATTTAAAAAAAATAACATTAAAATTGCTTCTTCATCGGTCTATGTAAAGAGGTGAGGATTAAAATATCAAACATTCTAAATTCAAGTAAATATTGACGCAATGAAATCACATTGAATTTAATCAGTTAAGAAATTAAACGGGTAAAAATTCATGTCGAGTGACAATGAATAATATTTGACTCAACCACATTTAAACTAATAAATTTTAATCCAACGGGTAAACTTGATACAATTTATCGCTTTGTACGTAGAATGTCGAACTTTTATCAATTTTTTTTATGCCTACGAAGATTTTACAAAATAAAATACTAAGCTTGTGTTACAAACTTTGATTTTGACAAAAACAAGCTTTTTAAAGTGTGCTTGTTACCTATGATTTTATAGTGCTGGACTTGTATTTGTTAATTAATATATATTATTGCTTACTTTTAAAAAAAAACTGTTTGCAAGGTTATTTGGGTTTTCTTTTTTTTTTTCAACAATAAACTTAGAAGATTAATGTGGAGAATCAAAACGTTTTAGAATATTGGGGTTAAACATCCCAACAAAATAACAGAGGTTTTAGATCGATTTTTGTTAGCAAACATTGTTATAAAAAAGTCTTATGATATTGAATTTAGTAACAGTGGAATTCAAAATGAGAAGCAATGGTTATCGATGTTACGAAGAACTACGTGAAATCGTGTACGGAATTTTGGTTTTTTAAAGAGTTGTCGGTTTTGAGGAGTTTACCAAAAGTCCAAGATACTACACAATTAATAATTTCGTCATGTCTTTAGGGAGGCGAATAGAGTTGACAGACGCTATTGCTAGCTTTGTTTTTTGATTTTCTGCTTGATTTTAATGTATTGATTGACCCTATTGAGGGTATTAAAGATATTATTTTGGATGATGTAAGGGGCCGGACTACCCATTTGCGGATCACTTAGTCCTCTTTTTATTTATATGAAGCGCGACTAGATGCGCCGGAGAGCACTGCCTCCCTTCACTTAAAAAAACAAAATTTCGGCAATAAATATTGTTATTCCGTTGTGTACATATTTTACAAACAACCCATAATTAAATCCGATGTATCTATTAATTACTCTATTTGTGTAGTTATATTTTAGTGTTTTATAGGTAATTTTTTTTTAAAAAAACACCTAATTAGTCGATCATAATCAAATTACACTATCAGTACATAATAGGAATTGTCTAAAATAAATTCAATATTAATGTGTTACAAATTAATACTTATGTTTTTTAATTTTATTACTTATTAATCTATTGGTTATTTGTGTTTTTTAAGAAATTTGAAAGAAAAAACGTTAAAATGGCATAATAAAGTTAGAAAGATAAAGGTTATAATATCAAATTATAACGATAGAGTATTAAATTTCTTGAAGATTAGGGTTTTTATTGCAAATTTTCCGAAATATGTTCCCAAAGTAATCAAATTTTGTACTTGTTATTTACTTATTTGTTAATTGTTATCTGGTTATGGCTGTACAAGCCCTCCCCGAAACCCTTTCCCTCGAATCTGTCGCTACCGGTTTTCTCTCTCCTCTCGTCTAGTCACCCCAACCTGCCGGCCTCGCCACCGCCGTGACTACCGTCGCCATCTAGCTGCCGACCCAACAAGTTTTAAACCTTCTTCTCCATTCATTACTCAGACTCGATCGGCGGGAAGATTTTTCTTTCTGATCACTTCTGGACCGGCAAGGAACAGAAAATCAGAAAGTTATCAAATTCTATTCAGATCGCCTGAGTCCTCAAACAAGTACAAGGTACTAATCCCTCTAACTTACGATAAGGAAGTAAGATTCCACTTGGCTATCTTGATTTGTGGCTTTGCTTGTTAGCTGTCGCTCAATTCAAATCGGCACTGTGCTGATGAGTCAAATCCCTAATTGATTTATCGCTTCGTTTTCTGTCTCTCAATTGAATTCGTGCTGTGTTGTTGCTTTGGTTGATTATTGAGACAATTGCGCACTTGATTAGATGAGAAGTTGTGTTTTGTTGACTAAAGATCCGCTGGTGATTGAACATGAATTTAGATGGATGACATATGGAACCAAGCGTTATCCCCAATCCCTCAAACTGCGACCTCTCCTGCCTCAGGGGCTCCATCATCATTCCCACCCGAAAGCAATGGCGTACCATCACCGCAAGATCCACAACCTATCAACACGCTTGCTTGCATTGAAATTCCAAACAAAGGCAAGAGGAAGCGATCTCCATACTGGGCTCATTTCGACAAGATCCTCAAAGATGGTCTACAAAAAGCTCTGTAAATACTGTTCTAGACATATCGGCTGTGATCCCAAGAGTGGCACCAGTGCCTTGAAGAACCACATCGAAAGATGCAAAGAATACTCTCCTAAATCGATCTCGATCAGCACTCGAAGAATACTCTCCTAGAGCTCTTTCTTCTGTGGGTAAGTTACTAAAGCTCTTGCATTACTAAGAAAATGGTCAATTGCATGAAATGACATAGTCTTGGACACTTCTACTATTCTTAATAGTTGTTTTGATCCTTGTTCAGCCTGACATGAAATGGCATAGTCTTAGATATTCTACTAGGCATAAAAAAACTGTTGTGTCACAAGTCCGCGCGATAATAAGACATAGAGGCACCCATAGTTGTTTTGAGCCTTGTTGAGCCTGACATGGTTTGTTACTTAATTCAACTAATCCTATGCTGAAAACAAAAAACTTATTGAAGCTATATGTACATGTTGTAATGGGTTAATATGTTTCCAGCGCCATGGATATGTTTCCAGCAGCAAGAACACTGGAGCAGATGATGGAGACCATGGAAAGGCTGGTGCGAGAAACCATACGCCTTTGGTGCCATAACTTGGCCATCTGTTCCTTCCACGGAGGGTAATGGACACAGAAGCGGAAGAACGCCGTGGGCCATTAAAAGAAAGCAAGACGGAATACAAGATCAGGTTTGACATGCCGGGTATGACCAAGAAGGATGTGAAAGTGTGGGTTGAAGAGAATACCCTCGTTGTACAGGCTGAGAAGGTGCCCAAAGATGAGGAAGATGGGTGGCCTGCTGAGAACTATGGCAAGTATATCAGCAGGGTTGCTCTGCCAGAGACTGTCAATGTCGAGAAGATTACAGCAGAGTAAAAGATGGAGTCTTGAATTTAATTGTCCCCAAGGCCATGGCCACAGACAGGAGAATAGAGATTAATGTGCAGTAGGTAGACCTAATGCTGAAGTTCTTTTGTTTTAGCTTAGTATTTTCTCTGGTTTTGGGAATAAGTCAACAAGTTACTGTATCAGTGTGAGGGGATAGGCACCTTCAACATTATATGTAAAATAGTCCCATTTCTCAGAGAAATACTAGTATATTTGCAAAGCTGCATAAAAGAGAAGCGAAGGTGCCAATATGAAAGATTGACCAGCAAAAATGAAAGATTAAAAAACTGGAAAATCACAATTTAAATCGTCAAGAAGCCTGATCTAGTTCAAACATGAAAACCAAGACTTGTTCCAATGGTAATGTCGTGGTCTCTCAAACTCCAAGACTTGTTGCAATGGTAATGTCGTGGTCTCTCAAACTCCACATTAGTAAAATCGCAGTTCTCTCTCAAATTTAAACTTTGCAATGGTAATATATCAAACATTTGTTGATCAGATACTGATGAACCCGACATTGCTCGCCCAAACTCCACAATAGTAAAATCGCGTTTTCCTCAAATTTAAACTTCGCAATGGTAATATATTATAACATTTGTGATCAGCTCGCCGTAGCAAAGACGAACCAAACCAACCAATTTGACAACTGTATCGTTTGTAATAATCATCTATTTGTTTTGTGATGTGAATGAAAAGTAGTAATTCAGATTCCTAGCAAGCCTGATTGCAAACTCGATAATTGGTTTGTAAACATACAAATGGCTATGAAAATATACAAACGCATCATGCTGTAATTTAGCTGCCGTATCTGATGTATAAGGCATCAGCGATTCACTTTCTGTCTGGGAATCAAAAACACAGCCTCAGTGTTTTATTTGAACATGTGTTCTCGTTCGTGTCGCCCCAACCACTGATAACTGGAGAATCCTATGCTATTCTGAGTTATGAGTTGGGACAGATGATGCAATCTTTCTGAGCATCTGTTCTTTGGTTCTAGACTCGAGCCACAGATAAAAACGCCTCTTCCCTGTCCAACAAGTATCTCTGATCTAAAGCTTCTTTGGTTTTGGCTACAGTAGAGTTCAGGCGTTCCTGTTTCCGAATATATGACAAAAACTGACTTCATTCATAAAAGAATAACATTGGAAGAATTGAACACATACTTGATTGATTCATCAAAATAATTACCTCAGCTGACAAGCATTATACTGTTTCTCAAGCTCACGTAGCTTCAAAGTCGTCATCCCAAACAATCATCAATCCAAGAAAAGCAATTGCGATGTGTCTCTAAGAAGAGTGCTCTCTCACCCTACAGTAACAAATGACGTGTTATTCAATACTTAACCATTAACAACAGTAAAAGAACACTTTTGAGCAATACTATGGCCCTTTTTCGTTATAGCAACTTCTATCTATGTGAATACATACCGAGACCAGAGCTTGCTCAATTCGTCTTCCAAATCCCCAGTACGGCGCGTCCACTGTCACTAGTTTATATGCAGTCATAACTGGACTGCATCTATCCTGTCAATGAAATCAAGTTGTCAATGATCACTCCGACCAAAAGGTCCAAAAACAAAGATAAGTTTACTAAAGTACCATTTCCAGATATCTTAAGGTACTCATTTTTCAGATAATACATGTTAAGATAATAAAAATAAGGAAAACTTTCATTTAATGAGTGAGGATTGGCGTAATTAAAAGTGGGTTCAGCTTATGAATTAAAAGATATATAGTAGCCTGAAGATGAAGTAGAGCTTATGACTTTTTTTCAAATGACAGAGTAAGTCTCTATAAATTTGTCATACGTGAGTGCACCTGAACGACTTTTTTTTTGGAAAAAAATCACATAATGCAGAAAACTCTTACCATCCATCCTTCTAAGAGGGGCGCGCGACCAGTCCTAGACGATCTGAACTGCGAAAAGTCCATGTCGCAGCATCCAACTAAGTAGCTCCAATAGTCCTTACAGATGAAGCTATATCAATGACTTCCACCTCTCTCATTTCTAGTTGTTCTTCACTCAGACCATGAACCTGTCCAGTTACAAGCAACCAAAATCAATTGAGTTATTCCAAATTCATCTTACAAAAAACTTCCATAGCTACTCATAACGCAACAATGTTTCAATTCAGAAATAAGGCAAGAGGCATACGTTTTCGGATTGTCCACTGTCAGCCACATGAACCGTTTCAATTGTAAGAAGCAATTTCTCAAAGTATGGACACTGCAAAAAAAAAAAAAAAAAGAGGATTAAATAGTTTCCGATAGAAAAATTTTGGTCAAAATTTGTGTGCCATGGAGAAATAACGCTTACCTTGATCACTTCATGGAGTAAGCATCCAATTCCAAAACCGACACCATAAAGGAATTGTAATCAGTAAAACTTCCTGTATACATGATATCAGCAATTACATATATGATAACGATGGCGAAATAAGTACTACCTGATTTGCATTTTGGGTATGCATTCCATGCTTCTTCTTGCATTACAAGAGCATCTGCTGGTGCAAAAAGTGGTAACCCAAGATGGAACCTTACTGCAATCAAGTTTTCCCAAAGTATACAAGTACGAAAGAAAAACATAAATAAAACTTTCAAGGCAAAGCCATCATAATTTAACAGCAGTGAAGCATAATCAACTCACCTTTGAAAACGGTATAACTTTGATGTGTAATGGCCCTTTCCAAAATTGTCTTCAAAATCGCCGGTTTTCCAAAATCTCAATTCCTTCGGTGCTGGTTGCAGTCTGTTGTTGCATTTTTAATACCATGAACATCTGTGACCTCATACTGCAGAGATATACATGCAGATTTTAGCAAAATAACAAAGAAAAATAAGGATTTCTTACAGCACTACGAACACTTAGAAACCTTCACCTCTTCGATGGACATAGGCATGACAATACGACTGTTCGCGAACCAGATAGAAAAAGGAATGGGTTAAGGAAACTTGAAAGAAATTGATCAATCAGCATAAATGCATTGTCTTCACATACAAACTGATTACATACCAAAGAACAATGATTACTCTACACAGAAACCAACTTTGGACAGAAATTAGGCTGTAAGTTCCAGGCACCACATGATCATACAAGAAGCATTTTTTACTCAAGTTAAACCACAATCTTGAGACCCGCATGACTCAGTTCTAATATTCAAGTAAATAATTGACCTAATTATGAATGGAACACATATAAAGTTAAAAAAACTATCAAATAAATAAAACCAATCACTTTCACTTGCAGATAAGAAGCAATGGACCATTACTAGTGCCAATTGTATCATCTTCATTCAAGAACCTCCTAATAGATTAGTCTTTCTTTAGCCCCTTCACTTTTTCTCCGTATTTCTTCACAATTAGACTGTTGAATTAAAACATAAACGGGGAAGAATATACAGTTTTATCGTCAGCCATCCACAAAAATTAAGACAAAAATGGCAAGCCATTAAAAATGAACTGGGTATAAGTATAACAAACCAAAGTAAGTTTAAACAAGAAAAGGATACAATTCCTTGATCTGAACCATATTTTCTTTTCTTCACTGCCTGGAAAAAAATCAAATCCGGAACTATATGATGTAATAAGCAGGGTGATCGAGGCTCAATAAATTTGGAATACTACCAGAACCAGGAGATCAAATAAACATAGAGGAAGAATAAACAGAAGGAATCAAAGAATCTGTTCGGAGCCCTTGAATGGTTAAGCAAAATAAATTAAAAGATGGGTATAGCTGGTCTTGATTCAGTATTTTGAATTTACAATATAAACAATACACAGGTGGGGTAGGGTTTGGATGCTTTTGAAAGTTCAAAGTATGAAGGAAACTCAAGAAACGAGAAAGTGGAAGGCAAATTTGGGTTTTTGGTAAGCGCGTTGGTGTGATAGGCTGCTGCCAGCCTGCCAGTTTGGGAAATATTTAGAAGATTCTTAGAATTCGCGGAAAACGTTGACCTAAATTAGAAGTAGTCAACGGCTTGCCATATTGGACTTGCATTCAATTGAATTTAGATTGGGCAACGAGTAACAGACATTCGGTTAGGAAATTTCGTTGGAGTTGGATTGTGAGTACCGTGTAAAAGGCTCTTGCACAATGCACCAAACGATCCACACATATATCTGAAAATATATTTTTTATTATTTATATATTTACAAATATTAAACATATATTTTTGGGTTATCACAAGAACTAAATTTGTAGGAAAAATGTATTAAGTAATTTCTATTAATATTATACGTTAATCAATTCAAACGAAATTGCTTTTTTCAATTCAAAATTATTATTTGTTCTATACAAGAAATAAACTCGAATAATTATATTAACTAAATTTGAGACACCTTATTAATTTATGAGTTCTGTAAATTACGTTTAATGACAATAAAAAAGTGAAAATTTGAAAAATAATGTTATACAAGTGATCCACTTTACATCATATTTACATCATATAAGCTAATAGAAAAAAAATAAAAAATACACAGATCCTTCCACATTTTAAAGATATTCCATACACAAGGCTCGATGGCTCGAACTCAACATATTTCTCTTGCGAACTCATTTCATCACCTTATGGGTTGTTAGGGCCTATGGGTGATTCATTAAGCAGCCCTTTATTGCACTCAAATAAGCTTTTAAGCACATGCTGTATATGATCATGGAGTGCGGGTAGCATGACCCAAAAGAATTGAACCCTATTATGATAATTAGCTTGTATGATCACAACCGCGTACCACTGAGTTATCAATGTCATCGTGGTTGTGGAGGGACGTGCCAAGACAAATGTCTTTAGCTGTGTATCGTTGAATTAACATTTGCTCCATAATTTCTCAGAAAAGAGAGCTACATTGGCCAGTTCACATACAAATTAGATTATAAACATTCTGCGTACATTTCTTGACTTCATAGTTTATACAGTACAAGCGAAAGATCGGTTACCTGAACTTGATGAAGCTAAGCAGTTTCAAGTTGGGCCTTTGAGCGTTCCTGTTGTGGCGGTGACACACTTCCATCTCCAAGCTTAAGGCTTGAGATAGCCTCAGCCAGTAATTCATCTGTTTCATCTCTTCCTGTTTTGTTTCCAACACACACTGGAGGCTCGACAACTGAGCTTTCACCTTTTACTTCCAATTCCAGCTCCTTTAGCTCCTCCTCAACATCCTCGTTATCAGCATATGTTGATGATCCTAAAGCAGCATTAAAGACAAACAATATAGTTATCTGAAGAAATGTTCGATGCATAACTTTAAAAAAAAGTATGTGTAGAAGAATAGCTTAACAAGAATGCTCCATAAGCACTAATTTTATAGAGGGCGAACACTCAACATCAACCACAGTGTGAATCAATAACTCTAAATATAAAATAGACGCGGTGCAGGCACCTAGAGCATCGTTGATCTGTTCCTGTGTATATGCAGCTTCACCCAGGTCTCGCAGGCTTTCTTCAAGTTCATCAATATCTATTTTGTTCTCCTTCATTGCTTTACCTGCAATCTGGATAGCTTCGGATACCTGTCCACAGGCAAGTAGACCATAACTCGCAGATTCGGTTAAGCAATCTATAAAGTAATCCTTAACAGCCCAGTTGTACCTTTTTAGTGGATTCTGCATCTGCTATGAGATGAAGCACATCATCAACTCTGTTTACAAGTAACGTCAACTTTTCTCTGCTTTCAGAGGTTAACTTTAGTGCCCTTGCATGTCTCAAAGCCACTCTCCTGTTTCCTTCTTTTAAGGAAGCCAATGCAGATTTCCTTGACCTGCTCAAAGTATAGAATCCAATACTCACAAGTTTACACCCAAAAAAACACGCAGGCATGGCCGTAAGTCACTGATGATAGTTTTCCATTAAGTTTAGCTGCCAATATTTTTAATGTTTGAAGTTAGTTATTTTGTTTTCCTGTTATATAAGTAGGAGCTGCAGGTTGTAATTCTGGAGACTCATTTATTGAAACGGAATTACAGAATTGAGAATTCCTCAAATTGATTGTCTGTGAGATTCTTGCACTCAAATTTCTATTCTTTTATTTGCATTCCTGAGTTTCTATCAGTTGCTAAACTCGATATACAAGGTTTATCCCTTCACCTACCTACTACAGAGTTCCGAGTGCTTTTTCACAAACATATCCGATACCTGCTACATTCTACTGTAAATCTAGAAATTCTGAATAATTACAGAAAATGAATAATGCAAAACAACAAATAATATTTATGAATTAAAATCAGAAAAATTGGGATTCTTGAGCTTATAAAAGAGTTGTCTTGGGGTGTAGTTGGCTTTACGAAAAAGGATGATGGGTGCAATAGGCTAGCAGATAAAAAAACTCACATCTCATATCGCTGGTCAATTACATCCAGCTGATGATGAAGCTTTTCTGCAGTCCACACCATCTGTAAATTATCATGGTCTAAACTTGTAATGTTGACAACCGTGTCATGAGAAAGAGACACCTTAAAACCCTGTAACAGGAATAATGTCTGTGTCACTTATAGCTTTTACCACCTTCTATGCACGTCTGAACAAAAAGATACTAATGAACGTGATATAAGGAAGTACTCATTAGAAAATATACAAAACATTTGCAAAGTATTTACTTCAAAGTTAAAAAGTAAATATTGATCAGACTACATCAGCCTATTATTAGTCAGCTATTCTAATTGAGATTGCCGTTCATAATTGCATTTAGTAAAGAAGTATCAGCCTCAAGTAAAAAATGACACATATGAATAGAGTTTATGCATTAATACCTCTATCAGTTCGTTGTTTTGCACTGACAAGAACTTTGCTCTTCCACATCCAGACATGTACCTCCCATAACGGATGCTTCACTCTTTCCTCCACAAAGTTCTTCAAATTTAGCCCTAGTTACAATGCAAGTAGAAGTCCAGTGGCAATCAATCAAAGCTTTCACAATACTGGCAGCTTTATCCTGGAAAATGAAACAGAACAGATGGTTGTTTTACAAGTTATCTTCAGTAAATACAACTCCAAACCAAGAATTTTACTCTTCAACACATCAAAAAATATCATATACAAAACTTGATATGCACATGGGCGAGTCTGTTTGAGACGTTCTGGAAACACCTGGGCTAAGCTACAAGAGTGAGACACCAATTCTGTTTTGACTGAGCAGGAGTTTGTCTGACATCACCGTGACACCATATAGGTGACCTAAGATATGAAATTTAATATAGCTAAGACAGTGAGCCTTCAAGCTAGAGAGGCATTTTCCATAGAGATTAGCCAGAGGGGATTCATCTCTGCTGTTAATTTAGTGGAGTGTTTGGCTTGGGAATCCTTTGGAACCGATCCTCCCTAATCTTAACTACTTTCAAAACCAGCTGTCATGATTCCTAGCAAGCATTTCACACACAGGCAGGATTCAAGAAGGAAGTTTTGAATATTTATACACACACCTCCAATGTAGTGACAATAATGAGCTGGTCATCTAGGATATGGTCCGGAGTTGACGATGTTAAGACCCCGGCAAACCTTACCACCCTTCTTAACAGCTTTGAAAGTTGTCCACTGGTTGGATCTCCAAGATCAGGAAGTCGTACTAGATCACCGGCCTTGTACATTTCAAGCTGAAAACCAAGCAATCAAACAAATTATGATTCTGGGTGGATGTAAAACCAATCAGGTGGTAAAGAGAGTGTGAGGGATTGATAAAGCACATTGCTTTCTCTGTTAAACGGTAATGACAAACTAAACTTCTAAACTCTTTCTTGTTTCAGTGATCAAACCCTTAATAGACACATTAGAATAGACAATAGTATGGAGGAAATTCGATGCATTTCAAAGCTAGCAAGTTGTAGCCATATAAGAGACTTGGCAGATGACAAAGTAAGCAGTTTTCACAATTTTCACCTGTTTTGTTTCTTCTAACTATAACAAACCTAAATTGCCAAACTCAAATCCCTTCAGCGTGCTCAAATCACAACCCGTTGTACCAATTCTTAACAACAAAAATTTCAATCCAACGCTATACATACACTTATCAACCTGGATTTTCATCACGGATTGGTTAATAACCCTAATAGCTCCAGGGAAATGGAATGGTACTGATATCTCATAATCAAACCAACTCAATAGAAGTTTAGGAATGACAATAGAGCAATTTATCGTACGGATTAGGAGAGCCCTACCAGTACATGATCAAGGCATAAGGGCACCAAACCGCCTCTATTAAACCAGCTCTTCACCTTCACTTGAAGATTCCCAAAAAAAGAAAGAAAATAATCAACCAGATTAATCGAAATCAGAAAACATCGAAAGTAGGACAAGGTGAGAGAGCAGAACCATGGAGCGAGAGAGGGGTGAGAAGTTGGAAGTGGCGGGAGATTTTGAGGATCAAATCCCTCCAGAAAAGGAACTGAAATTCCCAATCGGAGCGCTGGCCACTGAACGCCTTAAACCGAGCGGTGGATTTCACATCGTCGTCCCAGTCCGCAACCTCCTTCGTTACGAACTCCGCCACCCCTGCCGGCGTCTCCATTTTCTCCCCCACGGTTTTCTTTTGTTTGATTGTTTGAACCACGGTTACGACGTTCGTAAGATTTTTCAATGTATAAGCTAATAAGCATGAATTTATTAATTAAAAAAATTAAATTTTTTCGTGCCCCCCATTTCCCATTTTCTTCTTCCTCGTCTCTTCGATCAGTTCGACGCCAAGAAATAGAAGCTTCATTTTTTCGAATCTTTCTCAGTTTTTTTTTTAGGATATATCTTTAATAATTTTACAAAATTTAGATATATTGTCGATCTATATTTTTCCGGGGAAAAGAAGAGAAGAAAATCAGTAGAAAGACACGAGAACAAAATAAAACACCAAACGGGATGATGATGATGATACATTAGGCAGATTTTACCACATGAAGATTGATCTGAACTGCTTCATAAGATTTGAGCTTTCTTCCACCTCTCGTATTCTCGAAGATTGGAGATCGATGATGTAGGAGAATTGTCAGACAGATTTTACAAACACTCGCTCGCTTCTCATTTACTATGCAGGCAAAACTCTCTATTTTTCTATACGACCTTCTGTAGTGACATCACAGAATCCTTCAAAGCATTTCAGATACTTCAGCTGCTCTCAGGTGCCGATCAATCCCATTAGAGTTGAAGATTCCTGCGTTAGACATTCGTCTCTTGCTTTTCTGATGTTTATTACCCTTTTTCCGTCTGCTACTACCTTTGTAGAAGACAGCGTACACCAATGCCAAGAAACCCAAAAACGAAACAACCCACAAGCCAACAATCAAGAACCTGAATGAACTGAATGTTGGATCTGTTTTAGAAGGTATAGCCTTAGATTCATCATCGGCGTCACTGTGAGAATCATTCTTTATCGAGCTTCTACTTTCGTCTGATT
Source organism: Fagopyrum tataricum (assembly GCA_002319775.1). Classification (NCBI taxonomy): domain Eukaryota; kingdom Viridiplantae; phylum Streptophyta; class Magnoliopsida; order Caryophyllales; family Polygonaceae; genus Fagopyrum; species Fagopyrum tataricum. The sequence goes on along the minus strand of CM008279.1, from coordinate 6,526,876 downwards.
TTAAGGCGGTGGCGAGTTTCCTGGGATTGTCACAGTCCCTCCTCTTGTGGTGCAGAAGCAGAGCTTCGTTGATCACCCGCATGCACTCGATGCTCAACAAGTCACGCGCTCGTTTACTTTCACTGCTTGTATCAAGAGTTGAAGGGTCTGGTGGGTCGGGAAACTTGGCCCCACACTTGTTGACCATGTCAGTGTCCCTCCATCTAGCCTTGTCAAAGCTCCAATTGCCTACACTGAACTCGAGACCATAGTGGAGAACTCTGTAGGATACACCATGTGGCAGGTACATAGCCCGGATATATCATTATGTTTGGGTTTATTGAATGCCGTAAGTTAAGCTGCAAGAACAATCACAGCAGAAAAGGTTTAGTCAGACAGAAGAAACCCAACATGCTCATTAAAAAACTATTGTGCATATTCCATTAGGTTAAACCGCTCTCTCTTGATGCGGCTGATCTCAAATTCAATTTCACTAGCCTTTGTTTTTTGGCGATGTGTAAGGAGATACTACTGTTCAGAGTTTCACTACTTCTCAATAGCATTTTCTAGCTTTACTTTACATATGAGAGCTCCAAAGTTCATGGATTGAACTGATCAAGACTTTTGGAACTTGTTTTCGCTGGCTACAAAATGCAAAGCTCTTCTTTGCAGCAAATTGCAGGCACTAAAAACACTAATATAATCTATCAATAATCATACATGACATGCCAGATCAAACTAAATAATCACCAGGCAAAGAAGTATTAAGGAGTCGAAGGCATTTTCAATCAAGTAAATAGATCTTTGTACTCAATGCAGTGAGAATATGGAGCATATACTGTAACCTTAACAGTAGGTCCTCTAATAGGGGTGAACGATGAAGCACGTTAATGAAAGCATACCTCTGCTGCCCCAAATGAATAGCCATACATCTCACTGATCCATCAGTTTCATATATATCTCCAGTGATGTTAGTGGCATAATGAGCTTTGTGTCCTCAGCTCGACCTCCTCAGATTTATGTAGCCATAGCATAGCAAATTTCCTGAGATCTTCTATGTGCATAATTATTACACCGCCAACTTTGTCACAAGCTTGTGGGTTACGAGTGTGGAGCCTTGCCAGCTCATTGTTGCAACCAATAAGGTAGCTGAGATCAAGATTTAAACAATGAGATTTTCCTAAAACATCCAAAAACTTTAACTTGCATCAAGAAATTCAACGGCATTCATAAGTTATAACAGGGGCGGGGTCTTGACTTACTCGTATGGAGCTGAAACAGGGGCGGCCACGAGCAGCTTTGAATTCCCATGGTGTAACTGGTCCTCTCATGATCATATCAGCATCCAAAATAATGATAAATTCTGCATCAATCTGAGCATGATTTATCCAGTGGAGCACAGCTGCTGGTTTATTAATAGCTGGATACCTGACATGGCGAAATGCTGAAGATCAAACACTGATATACCAACTGCACACAGTAACAGTGATATCATAATAATATGAATAAGCAAGTCTTGAGATAGCATGATTACCAATCGCCAGTCAAAGGATGTCTGCTCATGGAAGGAACGTAGTGGGTCGGAGCTAAATCATGGCCAGAATATTGCTTCAAACTTCATCCGTACAGCTCAGAAGACGTGTAATGTTTCCCGGTTGACCACTCAGGCGAAAACTGTGAACGAGGCCCACAGTCTGCCAATCAAAATATGGTGTACATTCTGTGGAAAAGACTGTATGGATTTTAGGATACTGCTTCTTGTTATGGCTATCAACCGCTTCACTTACAAGAGATACATCGGAGTTGGCTATAGTTGCTCCTTTATCAGGGTTATCAACCTTCTGTTCCGCCTCTGGTTTGTCATTCATGAAAGTGACATGCTTAACTTTTTTTGGTAGGGTAAGTTCAGCAAAAGTTTTGCTCTTCAGGAAACTCAAATATCTTGTCCACGTTGGCTTTGGGCATCTCTTTGCAACATGATGGAGAAGCAGAGCCTCGTTCAATGTGTTAACACACTCTATACTAAACATCAGACCCCGTAACTTATTCGGATCACTTTCCATCAACTTAACCTGCATTGAGAATAAAACGGGTAAGAATCCTCATGATTCACTCTGCTGCTGTACAAAGAACACTCATATTTTTTCTTTAAATCCTTAAGTTTATCTTATTTTTTATAATAAAACGCTAAAGGTTATCGAATAAACTGATCACTTCACAATTATAAAGTTTTATACTAACCCGAATCTGCGTGGTTACAAAACAGATATACATATCACGATCTCTTCAAATCTTACCTCTCTTGGAAAAGGAGGCTCGGGAAAAAGGCGTCCACATTCATACACGATTGTATCGTCATAGTGTTCTAGTTTACTAAAGGACCAGTTCCCCACCACGAAACGCAAGCCATAATGAAAAAGGATTGGTTCAACACCCTCCATTGGAACATAGCCTGGATATATCATCAGGTCATCAGTAATTTTATGTCGCAGTCCAACCTGGGAGAAGTAAAAACATAATCACATTTGAACTTGGGAACGTAACAGGAAAGTTGTGATGGAACTAAAAAGAAGAAACCGAAAATTAGGACAAAAATTCTCACCTCAGCTGCACCAAATGAATATCCATACATTTCACTGATCCAACCTTTCCCATAAATGTCACCAGTTATATTCGTTGCCCAGTGAGCTCTGTCATTTCGAACTTCTTCTGTCTTAGATAGCCACAATGGAGCCAGTGCTTTGAGATCATCTATATGAAAAGCCAGGAGCCCACCTACCTTGTCACATAAATCTGGGTGCACGGTATGCAATTTTGCAAGAATATTATCACATCCAATTAAGTACCTGAAGGCAATAGAATTACATTACAATAGGAAGAAAAGATAATGTACTACAAGCATCACCTCAAGTAATCAGAAAAGAGTGAATTATGAAGAAAGGCTCATAAAACGAAGATTGTATCAAGTCTAAGATATACTGAAATGAAAACCGAAAAAAAAAATTTCCACTCCAACTTGACTACATTCCGAAAACCTCAAAAAAGGTGTTTTAACCTTGAATGGGAAAACAAAGAAAAATCTGTAGGAAAATGCTTATAGTTATTACCCATAGTGAGCAGCAACAGGTCTGCCCCTCTCTACACCTAGCTCCCAGGGTATCACTGGACCCCGAATGATCATGTCAGCATCCAAAACTACAACCCAGTCAACATTCTCGGCATCTTTACTATGCTTAAGCCAGTGGACAACACAGCAGCTGGTTTGTTAATTGCAGGGTACCTGTATAAAAAATATAAACGATTAAAAAATTACTTACAACTGAAGAAAGCCGGACATTGGAAGAAACAAGCAACTGAGTTGAGTCTAAATAAGATCCAAGTCATTTATAAAAATACAAGATTTCTTGGAACAAGCCAAACATATGTTAGCAGTAGCAAATTGTCCTATGGAGAACTGTCAACCGATCTTTGTAGACGATAATTAGGAACATTAAAAATGTGTGGGTACAACAGAGCTGCATAAGTCTGAAAACTGCTTTGTTGCACAGTAGATGAGTTATCAATTACAATGATACTGAAGGATTAGTTGTTATTGCAAGTAATGCAACAAAGTGGCTATACAAGGAAATCTGGATGACTGTGTTCTTTATGCGGTCTGTTACAGGAAATATTCATCCAGAGATGATACATTTTTCCTTTTCCTATAAGAGACATCACTTCCATCTCTTCCATCTTCAACTGCCTTACGACTTCTCTGCCTCATCTGGCCTTATACGTAACAGGCAGAAATCCTTCTATTTCTCTAGCTGGTTGTGATGAAACCATCATTGAGAGCATTATAATTGTTATTGGCATCCACCCAGGCTCACTCCCAGCTCCATTTCCTTCCCCGATTTTCCAAATTAATATTGGAGGTTGACAATATCTGGACAAGATAGATTAGCTTCGACTACTTATCTGGTTCTAGAAGGCCCTGATTAGAATAAAACATGATATTGTGGAGGACTGGGACTTTATCTGGAAAAGTGACAGCAAGGCTAACATTGCCCAATTTTTCTATGATTTCCTTTCTTGGCTTGCAGTAAGGACAGGGTTCCTACAATGTGCACTTTATAGAATAGGTTTTGATGCTGATAATCTTGGCCCAATCTGTAAGCATGTCTCCAAGATTACCGTAACACAAAAAATCCATCTCTGAATGGAATCCAATGGATTTCTTCTTGCCACGGGAAATCCTCCATTGTTTTTCAAGATTCGTATAACCACATTCAACTCTGCTGTGTATCAGTGTATGCAATCTGGATTGCCTGGAGCAAGATCTCATTTGAATCTGGCAGTAACACACCAAATGGGTGTGTTTACAGTTCCACCAAAAACATCATAATGCGACTAGCTGGAAAGGTCAAGACGAACAACCATAAATTTGTAAGTTGGATGACTAATCTGGGTGTTACTTAACTCTTCCTTCTGTTCTCATTAAGTTGAATGTCAGCAATTCCTTGTTTGCATAACTTAGACATGTGTTTGGGCTGATTGCTGATCATTATCATCCTTGAATCTTGTATTGCCTTGGGTAGGCCGTGATGGGCTAACGTATATCCTCTTTATTTCTATAATGGAAAATTTACCATTTACCAATAAACAGATGACTACAGATTCAGGTCTGAGTCATATAGCAACGATTTGAAGCCCTTATTTTAACACTATAATATTTCAGAAGCCAAGGACTCCATCGTATGGATATGGAAAATACAGGATTTCCGATCTTAACAGGAAAAGGAGGGAAAGTTCCGACTAATTGACCAAGAAACACTCCAAACTCTACATTGATAACATATCTGGTAAGCCTTGTGATAGATGAAAATTAATTGTAATATTCACATCGTACTAGAAGAGAGCATCTTAGATCAATAAACTGATTTATGATTCTGCACTGAGTACCCCAGCTCCATAGGCCAGCAGAAAAATGTCGTATGATACTAAAGATCAATCTCACTAAACTGTGAACTATTAAAACAAATTCATTGCTTGGAGGTGCTTATCTACAGACTAGCAGGGTGTTAACATGAAACTGTATAATCATAAATCATAAGGTCCTTGTCATCCAAATAACTAGTCTATCCCGACTAAACAGTTTCGTGTCCATTGTCCTCTCTTCCGAGCACGAAAAATTCTCTAATACACTCAACCGCCAATAGCAGGGTGTTAACATGAATGGTAGCAATTTCTTAGCCGCCATTTCCATAAGCATTATCCCTCTCTATCTTCCTTTTAGAATATCAGTAAAAGGAGAAAATAATCATATTCCCTCCCACAAGCATGAACACTGGCAATTACTCAATTAGCAACTACAAAAGCAACCCAACATTGAAAATATAAACTCCTTCCTTCCAAAACATAATTATTACAGTGACCAGGGTCTTGGGATGCCTGCTCATAGAAGGAACTTCCAAAGTGGGAGCCAAGTCCATTCCTTTATACTTAAGCTTCTCCTCCTCCGTACAACTCAGGAGCCGGGTGATTGGGCGGGTTGCTGAGCTTTCCTAAAGCTGTGCATTATCCCAACTGTCTGCCAATCGAAGTAGTCTTTGCATTCAGTGGAGAATAGGGTGTGGATCCTCCATGGAGCCTCCCGACCCGAACTTGGCCAGACCCGATTTCAACCAGAGCCACGAACACAATTAAGACCAGATAATTCGCCATTACCGTAGGCTAAGGTAGGCCTAATCTCAATAGATTACATCCCACATGCCGAGAGATCTGGAGATTTCACAGTAGCATTACCTAGTGTAACTCTTTCAACAATTGATGTTTTCGGAATAAGAAAATGGCTCGGATTGACGGAGAAAGTTAAGGATTTACGTGAGGGGTATGGATAAAATGAAAATTGTGAGCCTTGTGGTGAACTGGTGATGGGACTTGGAGGTGGAGAAAGAGACAAGAAAGGTTACATCAGACATCAGTATTGTCACGTTTTATTCTTTTTCTTTTGGTAACGGCCGGTCATGACTTGTGACTTTGTGAGATAGATCATATATCAATAAAATTTAGAGTTAATTAAAAAACACTACCGATTAAATAAGCTTATTTTCACAAAACCACCCGTAAAATACATAATTACCTAGATACTTTCAAAAAGCATTTTCGTAACAAAGCACCACCCAACGTCAACGATCGTCTGTTTGTCCCTCATTAAGTACCACCTCGTGATTATTTTATTATTATTCTTACTAAACCAAAACAGCTTGTTAAAAATGATATTGTAAATTAACTGAACCGGAATTTTTTTAAATGAAAAAAAAACCAAACCCAACCTTTTTATCTTCCCTTTCCCAAATCCGCCTCCCCTACTTGGTGCCCGTTTGGGAGCAAGCTTATGGAAGCTTATTGGAGCTGAAGGAGCTTAAAGTAGATGAAAAATGGCACTGTTTCCCGTGGATTGACGTTTGGCAGTGGTAGATGAAGCCATGAAGGTAGATGAAATTTTGCCAAACTCATAAGCTGCTCAGGGCAACGTATGGAAGATGAAGCTAGCTGAAGCAACAAATGGGACATCAATACCCTTACACAATGAGTTGGTTTGGTTAAGCTTTTAGATTTGTGAATCTCGGCATGCCACAAAAGTTCACAGTCAGCCTTTCAACCTTTCTTTGTCCATGTGTAAACCTCTGTTGAATTTTTTTTTATTATCTAGAGAGATGTAGGTCAATCAAATAATTAGTTTGGTTAAGCTTTTGGATTTATGAATCTCTGAATGCCACAAAATTTCACATTCAACATTTCAGCCTTTCAACCTTTCTTGAGAGTGTATCGTATCCATGGTTGATTCTATATTAGCAAGGGTGGCTCAACAGCTCCGCCTCTTCGGTCCTCCATTCTCCGCTGACCAACTCACCCTCAGTTTCAATGTTGTTGTTGCTCAGGAGATGGAAAGCTTGTCATTTCCAAGGGATTCTCAGCCAACCACCCTAAAGCTAAGAGATCTGCCGTTCTTGTTTGCCTCTTTGAAGGCGACCACGGAGAAGTGCGCGTCATACTTACCAAGCGCTCCTCAAAGCTCTCCTCCCATGCCGGTGACGTGGCATTGCCTGGTGGCAAGGCAGACGAGGTTGACGCTGCTGGAACTGCTCACAAGCCGGCCTCGACCCTCTCCTCGTTCAAGTTCTCATTATTCTCGAACGAAGGTACTTACTTACGCTTTTAAAACAAAAACGAACAGCTTATCGTCTCTATTTTGCCTAGAAGGTTACCTGCCACGAACTTACCACGAACCGAACCTTGTTGAGGAAGCAACTATCGTCTCTACACCCAACTTATCGTCTCTATTTTCTCCAATTATGTCGAGGAGCTGTTCCGAACGGCGTATGATACCCTCGTATCGATATGTTGTTCTGCAATAAATTACACAACAACCAACCAACAGCTACTCACACGTACAATGGCGTTTTTGTTAATACGTAATTTCATTTCTTTTGTATCAAATGTTGACATATATTAGGGTTTGTAATTATAACAATTAAAATACTGAATTAATTTGGTAATTATATTATGCTCACATTCATTTTTAATAGGAGTAATGAGAAAAACAACTATTATTATAACACAATGTTGGATAACAATTATTATAGTACGTAACAAACAACTATAATAGGTAATGACCAAAAAAACATTAAATTATAATATGAAGGGCGTTTTTGTCAATTTACATTTCCATCGGCTACGATAAGCTCAAAATTCCCAAACACTCAACAAGCTTAAAAAAAATACATCAGCTACTTCAATCAGCTTCAGCTTCATCTTCAGCTTCAGCTACAATCAGCTTCAGCTCCGACGAGCCAAACAGACCCTTGGACATTCAGATCCGCAAACAACCCGGTTCATTTGTGTAGGATTTTGAATTGATGTTGTACTTGCTTTTGCGGAATCATCGAAATCTCGCCAATTGATGCAAACATGATGAGCTCGGATTCGTCCAAAGACTCCAAACCCTTTGATGTACCAGCAAGGTTGGATTGCTCATCTGTATATTTTTCATCAAGAACAAAAAACCCATTATCAACCAAAACTTTGAAATCGAAATTGGATAAACAATCAATAATGTGATTCTAAAAGTTGAAACAGTGCAACTAAAGCTAAAAAATGTCCTTTTGAGCCCTTGTAGAATCTAAAGAATGACAGGACATGAATGTGCATAGCATGGCACATTTTCTTGAGCTCTTCTTGGTTCACTATCAGAAAAATTGCGTATAGGTTTGATTCAGCAAGCTGACTAAATTTTTTCAAAAAAGATGATTGGTTTATTTGAAATGCCATGACAATTACAAAAAGGGTTTTCATGAAATTTGGGTTTGGGAGAATTCCTGGAGGAAGACGACTTCGTCGATGGAAAACCTACAACAATGAGCTAAATAATGTGATAAAGAGCAACGCCTAACTATATCCGTGATTTCCGACCTCACAGAATCCCGACATTTCCACCCTTGTGCCAGCACACCGTTCGTCGAAGCAACCATACCAGCAAGTACCCGTCTTCGCCACACACTGGATCGGGTCGCACGCAATCCGACCAGAATCTGCCAACAGCATGGTGACTCAAAACCCTAAGTTGATTGGGTCGAACATAGTGATTGAGGAAAACTCGGATTTGAGAGCTTCAACGGTGGGGCGCGATTGGGAGGATATTAGTGTAAATCATTTGAGATTGAAGATGGAAGATTACTGTAGGGTTTGGGTTTGTTTTTCATTTAAAACAAAACCGGTCCGGTTCAACGTAATAAACCATTTAACAAAATCGTTTTGGTTTTACTTAAGAATATAATATAATAATGAAGACGTGGGGCCCAATGACGGAAAAAACATACGGTTGTTTGGGTGGTGTTTTATTAACGGGATAATTTTATGGGTGTGCCTAGGCAATTATGAATTTAACGGGTGATTTTGTGAAAACATACCTATTTAACGGGTGATTTTTTGTAATTAACTCTAAAATTTAATATCAATAATATAGAAAGTATTATAGAATCCATCGTCCCTTCAAGAAGTGAAGATAATGTGAATTTTAAGTGACAAAGTAGGTTCGTCCGTTTTATTACGGAAAATGTGATAATAACTTTTCTGTTTTTCCATTACCAGTACAAGTGGTGTGCAAGTCGTCAAGGTTATAGACTTATAGGGCTCTCAAGATGGACATGACCAAGGTCTATGACATGATGGATTGTGGTATCTTGAACGCTTTTATGTTACATATGGGTTTTACCTTTTCTTAGTTTGTGTTGATTATGAAATGTGTGTGAGGGAAATTATTTCAAATCTTGATGGATGCCGTTCCAACTCCATATTTTGTCTGCTTGCACATCTCTTTTTTCTGGTGTGTGTTGAGGTTTTCTTGGGACCGATTTGGTTAAGCGTGAATAAGGGTCACTGGACAGGGATTAAGGTGTCTCGCACCGAAAACCTCTCACTTGTTTTTGTTGATGACAACATTTCATTTGTCAAGGCTTCGTGTCAACAGAACATGAAAATTGCTCCTATACTCCACGTTTATGGTGAAGTGTCGGGATTACAAGTAAATCTTGGTAAATCAAAATTGTAATTTAACATATTAATTTATACGAGGTGACTTAAAGGGAGAGATTCAAGGCTTGTTGAGTGTTGTGGAGGTGGACAAGCATGGTCATTATTCAGGCTTACTGACAATGATAGTAGATATAAAAAAGTCATTTTGACAATGTTAAGGAGCGGATTTGGCGCAAGATGACTGCATGAAAGGTTGCTCATTTGTTGCGTGTCAAAAAGAAAGTCCTTCTGAAATCCGTCATCTAGTTTATCCTTATGTACGTTATGGTTTGCTTTGAGTAGTCGAGTGCTCTTTATTGTGCTATTGAACAAATTATGGCACAGTTTTAGTGGGGTCTGTGGATAGAAAGATAATAGATTGGGTAAGTTAGGAGAAGTTGTGTAGACCTAAAGAAGAGGGTAATATAAGGTTTCAAGATATGCACTTTTTCAATCTAATGTTGTTAGCCAGACAAAATTAACGTATTATGAATGATCCACTCTTTCTCATTACAAGGGTGTATAAGGCCACGTTCTTTCCTCATAATTCCTTTATCTCTTCTGGTTTTAACACTCAACCAAGTTATATATGGCGGAGTCTGATATAGAGGAAAGACTTGTTGTTGAAAGGTTTATACTACCACGTGAGCAATGGCGAATCAACATTATTATTATTATTATTATTATTATTATTATTATTATTATATTATATTATATTATATTATATTGTGTTACTTTGAATTCTTAATTTCAAATTCATTTAGAAAATAAAATATAGTTACATATATAATCAAATTTATTTAGGAAAAAATAAACTAACAAAATAAGTTTATTAAAACCCACTTATAAATTTACAAGAATAATTTCATATTTTAATTAGCTAGTTTTTTTTAATATAATTTTATAATTGTCTAGTTGCTATAATTTATATTTAATATTTTAAAAAAAGTAAAATAAAAAATAATATGGAAGAATCTTTTTCGTAATTGTATGTTAATATCAGCTTTGATAAGCTCATAATTCTCAAACGTTCAACAAACTTATAAAAGAACAATCAAGTGATCAACTACTAATTTCAGCTTATCAATCAGCTACTCAATCAGCTCCAGTTATAATAAACTTTATCTCACCTTTAATTAAAATAAGTTCGGACGAGCCAAAGAGTTCAGGAACGGGACTACGAGCTATGATCAATGTTGTTTTCGGTGGAGCCTAGTGGCCTATTGCTACAGCAATTTCTTGCCATTTTTCTACGAAAGGGAAAATGTATAAATTTCCTGGCGTCAGGACCACGCCGCCGTGTGAAGCAGGTGATCCGAACCGGATTTCAACCTTACCAACTAACCAGATACGATAATCCAGTCATATGTCCGTAACTTATTCTCTAAAATGTCGAATTATTGAACTTTATTTGATTAAAAAAAAGAAGAAAAATAGCAAACCGTGCTCGTCCTTCTCTCTTTTCAGAAAGATAAAAAGAAAAAAAAAACACGAAAAAAGAAAAAAAAATGAAAAACACAGAAAGAGAAGCACAGAAAAGAGAAATGGACTGATGCAGAAAGATGTGAAGTTGAACAATCGGCGTAAAAGTTATTTTTCTGTTAACTTTCTCTGGCTCCAGAGGACTTTGCCAGGGGTTGTAAACCGCTGCCTGTAAGGTTATTTCTCAACTTTATTTATAGGTGATTCATATTTGATTTCTGTCGAATTTGTTTGATCATTGGGTTATACTTTGATTTTGCTTCAAATGAAGGTTTATGGCTTCGGATTTGTTCTTCTGTGCAATTCAGTACTCGTTCAGTCTTTATAAAACAATAATTTTAATACTGTCCTTTTTATCTTTTTTTGTTTTGTTGTATTTTGCCTTTCTTGGCGTTGTATGGTGAGCAGGTGGAATAGGAACTTCGAGTTCTTACTGATTGATGTTTTCTGGTTCATTCTTGGCTTCATTTCATTCGAAGTTGAGTTTTGCTAGCTGCGTTGTTGGACTCCTTGGTCTGAGCTTATTTTCAGTAAATTTGTCGAAATTGGAAAATGGAGATGGACTTGGTGTCCAGTTGTAAGGTACTTCTCTATGCCCCTGCTGTTTGTCTCCACAATCTCTACTTGCATCTGATTATCTCTTTGTTAATTTATGTGTAAACTTTTAACTGGATATAGTTTCTGATTTTTTTTGGAAATAACCTGTGAATCTCAACTGGGTTTCATTTACCTTTTTTTTATTTTTGGCAAAAATGTCATCAATGAAATCTCCAATACTCCAACTCCGAATTTTGTTAATGAAATCTATTTTCTTGATTCATTCAACTTTTTGAACCTTTTTGTCCCCTCATTGATGTTTGTGAAAGTTTAAATTGAATCAGCCGCCAAACATCTGATATCCTCAAATGGTCGATAGTGGGTAGTATACCCGCCCTAGAGTTACGGTGATGAGGTTATCCAGTCGTATCAAGTTTTTGCATTTATGAAGATATCTTTGAATTATGAAAATTTAGTGTAATAATTTGTAATTGGAGTTGATGGAGTATAGATTACTCGTGGCTTTGAAAATTTTGAATGTTTTTTTGCCAAAAATTCTTCTTTATATTATTTCTATTTTGCATTACAATTGGAGCTTCTAAGCTATAACAGAAGCTTGGTTCATGTGTTGATTTTTGAAGTGGATCCATGGTTAAGAGTATCCTAATTTTTCTTGTGCTCTTATGGGATTTTTGTCTGCTAGACACTTGTGGAGAGTTCTTAATATTTAGGCATGACTAGCCACTTAGGGTACACACTATGATTTTCACATGGATGCTCTTCATGTTTCATGGGTATACCATGGACTTGACTTGTAGTTTGGTCAAAAGTCTTCTGAAGTTCAAGAATATCAGCATGCTTTGATGTAAGTTTCCAGTAACGGCTTGTAATTCCATGCAAGCTCACATATCTCGTATGCTCTTCCATGCAAATCCATTCAAACCTAAGTGCCCACACCCATAGTCTAGCAGCTGGAATCTCCATAAAATTTGAGGTCCTTTTTGGAAGCCTTAAATACTTAAGCCACCATATAAATCGCTACAATTTTCTTAAAATCAAATACTAGAATTTCCTTGGTGGATGTATCTACTACTTCATTATCACTTGGCAATTTTTTCAAGTAAAAAGTTTTAAAAAGACAAACTGGCCTTTTGATTTGAAGATGTTGATGTCTGACTTCACATGGACAGATTTTCTTAGGTTCAAAAGATTATAAGTGAATTATATTACCTATATGGCTATATGAGTGTTTTTCGTCTGGAAGTGCTGCCTTTCATTGGTTATTGATCATTAAAATGGCTACCTGCAGCCATAGTATGACATCATTATTATGGTTCCAAACTTCCAATTATTGCTAATTATGTTTTACTATTTGTTGGAGATTTAGGTAATGCGATTATACTTCTTTAAATTATGTGTAACTTGTAAAATTTTCTAGCTGTGTGTGTATAACTGTTTCTAGTATATCTAAGAGCCTTGATGGACATCTGATTCTTGCATTGCATAGTGTCTTGTAGTAAAGTAAAATTTTGATATATTCTTTCAGTGTAAATGACGTTATGCCTGGTATTTTTTTGTGCAGATAAGTTGCAAAGTTTCCGGATCAAGGAACTTAAGGATGTCCTTTCTCAACTTCGTCTTTCAAAGCAAGGAAAGAAGCAGGTATGATAATACAATTTTGAAATAGTTTATAGACAATACATTGTGTCGATATGAAATTTTTTATTTTTTATTCTTATTGTTAGTTTCTAATTGAAGCCTATTGTTTTCCATGATATTTGTTTTCTATTTTTTTCCTTGTAGGATCTTGTTGATAGAATTTTGGCCATTGTCGCTGACAATCAAGGTAACTGTTTAATTTTGATAGTTCTGTGATCTGTCATGTTTTCTTGCTTGGGATTTGTTGAAGCTCTAGCATAGATTGTTATGGTGTTTTTTTCCCTCGTCTGGCCCATCTGATTTTGAACTTTATAGAAATTATACACTGTAATTTGTGCTCTCAGCTTTCTTCTTTATTTTACTTTTCATGTGTGTCTGGGTCCTGGGAAGGGTGCCTCTGCCCCTTGCCGGTTTGGCTTGTATAGCTGTGAGTTGTTCTTCTTAGTTTTCATTCATTTCTTTCTCTCCAGAAAATTTTGTGGCTGTATAAATAATATTATTTTTTCTTGATGTGGGGACGGTGATTTAGGCTATTTAGCCATGCAGGCAATTGTTTAATGTGTGTAATTATAGTGTTTCTATACTGCTCAAGAAATTTGTGTTCTGTATCATCATCATCCTGAGTCTATTGAGGTGGCTTGCGTTTTCAAAACCTTTTTGCTTCAGGATTGTGTGAAACTTATTTTATTTCTACACTTTACTCAAATATTTGAATATTTTTCGGTTTCATCTTGCGTTTTCAAAACCTTTTTGCTTCAGGATTGTGTGAAACTTATTTTATTTCTACACTTTACTCAAATATTTGAATATTTTTCGGTTTCATCTTGCGTTTTCAAAACCTTTTTGCTTCAGGATTGTGTGAAACTTATTTTATTTCTACACTTAACTCAAATAATTGAATATTTTTCGGTTTCATCTTCAGTGTCAAAGATATGGGCAAAGAAGCATGCAGTCAGAATGGAGAAAGTTGCAAGATTAGTTGATGACACTTACCAGTGGTTGCACACTTACAGGTTTACATGTTTGATTGTCTTGACATGATTGGAAATGTTGACAGTTAGTAACTTGGGTTCTAAAGTTCTACTCTCTTATTTTGGTTTGCATTTACAATTTGCAGTTTATAATTGTACTGTCTATGTTCCTCCCTAAGTTTGTCACCTTGCACATTAGGGTTATACCTTCTCAATTGTGTTGACTCCTTTGTTTTTGACATACATGACTTATTTTCTCTTTGTTTCAGAAAAATGCAGATGACAGGAGCGACTGATCTGGCATCAAGTCCACAAGTGGCTTCAGATAGCATTCCCATGAAGTCTGAAGAGTTTGACGACTCTCCTCAAGTGGAGATGAAAATTCGATGCCTATGTGGGAGTAATTTGCCTACTGAATCCATGATTCAGGTAATGCTATATTTTCTTAATAATGAACTCTACACGTTTATTATTGCAGGACTAATACTTATTAATTATTATTATTAGGAAAAATAACCCAAAATATACCAACTATCAACATTAAACCGAAAATAATACCAACTTTGAAAATTACTAGGAGCGATACAAACTATCAACACATTTACCAAAAATAGTATGTTTTACCTTTCCGGCAAAAAACTTAACCCCGGCGATGATATGACAGCCGGAATGTTACATGTCATCATAATATTTGGATGATGGGTATTATGTGGATTTTATTTTAAATAAAATAACTTGAGTTATTTAATATGATAAAAAATTTAATAATTTAAGAAAATTGATTCTTCCAAAAAATAATTTTCGAATTTTTTTTATCATATTTATTTCCGGATTTTGTATAAAATGAAAATTTTGATTCTAAAAAAATAATTTGTAAAAAAATATTCGAATTTTTTTTAAAAAAAATGATCTTTTAACCTAATCCCTAAAGAATTTTTTTTCTTCCAGTTTTGTTGAAAAATTATTTTATTAAAAATTAGTTAAAATATATAATAAAAATAAACCCCCAAAAAACATTTTTCAAAAAATTCACAAGAAAACTATTTATTTAAAAAAAAAAATTTACAACAAATTTTTTTTAAAAAAATTTCATAAAAAACAAAATATTTTTACATTTTTTTATAAACCTATTTAAAAACAATGTTCAAACTTTATTTAGAATTTTATTTTTACAAAAAATATTTGTACAAATTTTTTTTTCAAAATTATTATGTAAAATTTTAAAAATAATAATTTTTTAAAATATCTTAAATATTATGAAATTGATTTTTAAAAAAAAAATCCACATCACATATTTAATCCATTTATTTGATGACATGTACCACGTCATCGCCGGAGCTAGGGTTTTTGACGGAAAAGTATGACGTATTATTTTTGGTAAATACATTTCGCTCCTATTAATTTTCAAAATTGATATTATTTTCGGTTTCAATGTTGATAGTTGGTATTATTTTGGGCTATTTTTCCTTATTATTATGACATATGATCATAAATCTTTGGGAAGATGAAGGGGAGAAGCAAATCATTAGAAACTCAGTTTCTTCTTCTTAGGGATGTAGATAACCAAGATTAATTATAATATTACATTCATGAAATCGATTAATTAATGGGTTTTGGCTCAGAATTGTTGAGCGGCTTGAGCCTTTTGAAATTAGTTGAATATTCACTACCCTTTGTTGCATGTGCAAATATTTGGTATTTCTGATACATAGTAACTGTTTGTGTTACTTATATGCCTTCAACCATTAAGGAGTAGGCCGGTGCGTCTTTGGTGCACAGTGAGTAAACCTCTCCTAGCCTCAATCCTAATCGTGTAGGATGATTCTTCTGGGTGCAGGTCTTTATTCCGAGCATCCAATCATGTATACAGATATATCCCTTCACTTGTTTGTTGCAAGAGCTTTTGTAGATATTTGTTTTGAGCTTATCAGTTCATTGCGTCTTATCTTGTTCCTTCTACGATTTAAGCTACCAATTCTTGTGAGTATGATACCCATGTTGCTTCCTCTATAATTTTTTTCATAGTACATTTTATAAGAAAAGAAGATGAGTGAGAAGATGAGATAAGGTTTGCGTTAAGCAGTAACTTTCACGACGGCTAAGATTTTAGCAGTGATATATGCTAAATATTTGATTTTTTACTTCAGTCATTTCATTCCAGTTCTTGTTTTCAATATATTAGAATTAGGTCAAAAGAACTAGAAGTTTAGCTTAATTTTAAATAATTGCATCCTAACTTGTAAATAATTTCTTTTGCTTTGTTTAGATTTAATTCTGTTTGAACCTAAGAGTAACTACATATACAGCTACGAGCCTATGATGTTGTGATACTTTGTCTTTTTGTGAGCCTTCTAGTGTTTCATATTGCTAAACTTTTGTTGCCTTTTCACCGAGTAATTTTTTTTTAATGCAGTGTGAAGATCCAAAATGTCAGATATGGCAGCATATGAGTTGTGTAATAATTCCTGAAAAGCCTACTGAAGGGATTCCACCTGTTCCTCAGCAGTTCTATTGTGAACTCTGCCCGCCTCAGTCGTGCAGACCCGTATGATTTACTGTCCATATACTTACTCATTGGAATGTCTCCATTAAGTTGTGTATCATGCTCTGAAGATACAACATGCTCTTAATTCCTGCTGATTTACCTAGGCAATTTCATCTCTTCTACATCTTTGCCCATTTCCAACTACTTAAGCCCTAGCATTCTGTTCTGAAATATTTTGAGGTTAAGTTTCTTCTCTTGGATGGTCTTCTTAGCCATTGCATTAGACTCATTGAACCTGTTGCATTAGCTAACTCCCTAACTGAGTTAGTTGCTCTGTATTTGATAGCAGATAAGTTTCCTAATGCTCTCCTTTTCTTTAATTGGCACTTGTCTGCGCGAATATGGCATATTACACAGAGTGTGAAATGTTTGTATTGTGAAAGTTCCTATATCAAATACTGCGTTGAAGTGTTTTATCGAGGGAAGCATAACACACTTTGGTTGTAATTTAACTGGAAGGTGATCAAGTCATTATCAATGGTCTTCGGGTCTTAGCTATGCATTGCACCCCATATACTGTGAACACGGAAGCTTGTATGATGAAGTATGAAATTGTTGGGTAGAGGGAATCTGTTGCGGGATTGGTAGTGATAGGTAGTGCTGCTGTAGTAGAGTTTATAGAGAAATCTCAGAAGCCGTGCTTCTTGCTTTATTTCTGTGATTGCATTTTAAGCAGTAAATTTCATAATGTTAATAAAAGACCTTACTATTTTTGCATTTGTCTTCTATCTTTGATTAGGTTGCCGCCTTACAAGGGCTTGTCTAATGTCTAATGCAGGTTTTGCTTGACTGTGACAAATCCTTTATCTCCAGTGAATTTGATGATTAAAAGTATGCCAACTGAAGGGTAATTAAGTTGCTTCTCTGTTTCACTAAACTAGATCAGCCATTGGCGTTGAAACACTTCCCCTATCCATTCTGTATATGCAAGATATGGCTTTTGTATTTGTTATGATTGGCACCAGCATATCGGTATTATAGACGTGGCTAACCAGTTTTACTACGCTCTGTATTGCAGGACACATCCAGTGCAAGGCGCGGAAAAGGCATTTCAAATCACCAGAACTGAGAAAAGCTGGTTGTCGAAGCCCGAGTATGATGTTCAGGTTGTTTTTAATTAGTGTAGCTTACGTCAGATCTTTTTCAATCTAATTGGATATATTAGCAATGGTTTTTGAATATGTGTGTATGGCGCAGCCTTGGTGTATGCTTCTTAATGATAAGGTACCATTTAGGATGCAGTGGCCTCGATATGCAAATCTTCAGGTGAATGGTACGCCTCTTATGATCATCCACATTCTTGTTATATTAGTTATACTATAATGTTAAATACATATCTTTTCTGTTTGCTGGGGCAAGGTGCTCCTTTCAACTTTAATTTCTGCTAACTTTTTGCTTTGATATGAACCCACTTTCTCCATATTTCCCATTATTTGTTTTTAGTTGCAGGATACATATTTCTATGGCTGAATTTTTAACTAACTTATTTGAGTTTTGAATTTTGGAATTTAATCCCAAAATTTTCATCTTTTGAACTTTCAATATAAAAAAAACGAAAAATATTTTTTTTTTAAATTCAAAATTTATTTTCCGACTATTTTTTGTATTGTCAACTATTGTTAGGCAACACAATATGGACCGTCAGCGATTGTTGACGGCACAATATGGACTGTCAACGTGTGTTTTGACAACATAATTATGGAATATCAACAAAAATTCTGGAAAAAAAAATTTGGGGGTAATTTTCTAATTTTTTTTTTAATTAAAAGGTTGAAGATCAAAAGATGAAAAGTTTGGGGGTTAGATTATCATTTTCATAACTTCAATTGGTTACCCTACCAAAATTTTCTATGTCTTTCCTATTATAAAAGGGGAAGCTACTGCATTTGTTTGGGATCAGACTTGAATACAAAACTGAGTATTCTCCAAATTTCGCCGTGTTAGAGATTCTTTATGATAGCCATGTAGCTTTTTGGCCCTATTCTTCCAAAAGGAAAAGCAGATGGATTACTTTACTAACAGCAAACCTATTGAATTCTAGATAAGTGGCTCTTTATAAGACACGAGGAACCTTTTTGATCCTTGCACTCATCATGGATATGAATGCAGTTGAGTCCACTAAGTTATCAATATTCCATGCCAATACCAACCATTTGAAAGCTGAATGTTCAGTACACAGCAAAGTACCCGCTTTAAATTTTAAAGATCATTGACTTGAGACTTGCGTACAATTCTAGGTTTCATCTGTATATGCCAGACAAAATGATTCCACTAGCATTGATGGTGCTTGATTGGGATTTTATTGTTCTAAGTTATTTAATCTTCTCATATTTGTAGGTGTGACAGTCCGTGCAATCAACAGGCCTGACTCCCAGTTGCTTGGGGCTAATGGTCGTGATGATGGTCCTATAGTGAGTGCTTCTGTTCCTCCTGGTTTTCTTTGATAGTTAATTGGTGATGCGACTCTATGACTATCTCTGCTAAAGATCCTGTCTTTCTTTGATCAGATCACACAGCACACAGTAGATGGAGTTAATAAGATCTGTTTAACAGGCTGCGATTCACGCTTGTTCTGTCTGGGTATTAGGATTTTGAAACGGAGAAGCCTTCAACAGGTACCATCCCTTTTTTCCCCTCCTTCAGTTGGGAATGAAACTGCACATGTGACATCACCTCGGTAAATTTATTGTACGGGCCTTAGTTATCGTAGTTCTTATACAAGCAGATCTTATACAAACGAACTGCTATTCACCCTTGTTCCTGTGTGTACTCTTTTACTGTTGAGCATCTTATGAGGACCGCGGACTAACTCAATCGTTGTTTAAACAACTGCTAGTTCTGATGTATTTGTTGCTCCAGTTCTGTTGTCATTGACTCAATTATTGTATAACATGTTCAACTATCAAGTCTTTCATTACTGTAGTTTATGTTAGGTCTATCATTTTGAGTTGTGATCTGTAATTGTTAGGATTAAAAGTGCTTTGCTGTTTTTTGTGTCACTTCCTTTCACAGAATCAGTTTTTCCTATTTAATATAGGCAATATGCAGTTTTTGGAGATTCTTCACCAGACTATTGTATAACATTGAACAGATTCTGGAGTTGTGTTTACACTTTGTGGTCATTACTTTATCATATTCTTTGTGTAAATGCCCGCCCCCCCCCCCCCCTCTCCCCCTCTCCCTATTTCATATTTCATGATTACGAGTTCCAAGACTATGTTTGTCTCAATACAAACGAGCTGAAAGAAATATCGATGATGACTTGAAGTTTCTTATTTCTTTGTCCTTGGCATGACCAGGGTGGGAATGACCACTGCAATTATTTTCTTTTTCTTCCCTAGATACTGACTATGATTCCCAAGGAATCTGATGGTGAGCCCTTTGAAGATGCCCTTGCTCGTGTTCGTCGTTGCGTGAATGGTGGCAATGATACTGAAAATGCTGACAGTGACAGTGATCTGAAAGTTGTTGCAGATTCTTTTACTGTTAATCTTCGCTGTCCGGTAAGTTTTTAGCTGTGTTTGGAAAATTTTTTACAACTTATGGCTGGATTTTTGGACACTTTTGCTTGAAATGTGCTTATGGAATTGGAACATTAGCTATGTAGTGAGATACTATGCATGTTCATATTGATATATGACAAAATAGGATCACGTTGTCTCATGTGCACGGTGTTACAGATTTAGTAGGCATTAATGTATGTCAGCATTGTGGATCCAACAGGATCACTTTATTAGATATGTATTGAGATAATATACATGTTTGCAATTTACGTGTGACATAATAAAATCACCTTGAGGTTAAGACTTTTGCTTCAGTATCAGAGTTTTGTAGGCTAATAGCTTTGTTATTGCTCTTTCTTGTGATCCTGCAAACTGTGTAGATGAGTGGTTCAAGGATAAAGGTTGCTGGAAGATTTAGGCCATGCGCTCATATGGGTTGTTTTGATCTTGATACTTATGCGGAGATGCAACAAAGGTCGAGGAAGGCAAGCAGCTATATGTTATTAATCTGTATTATTTTGATAAATTTCAAATTACTTTTTATCGTTTGCAGATTTAAAAATGTTTTCCAAAAACCTCCCATATTTTTTAAATATGTTGCCCAGAATCAGTAAGAGTAATTTCATCAAGACAAATATGGTATAAATTGCCCAAAGTCCCTAAGGGTGATTTAGTCGCCATAAATACGGTTTTAAGGGAAATAGGGTTGCCTTTAAATCAATAAAAAAAAAACTTGGGTAGTTTTTAAAAAGTTTCAGAATTTAGTATTTTTCGGGAAAACCCCTAAATGTGGGTGGTTTTGAAAATCTCCCTATCACTACCTCGTCCTAAATATTTTTTGTTTATTCGTAACTTCTGTTTACAGTGGCAATGTCCGATTTGTCTCAAGAACTTACTCTCTGGAGCATGTTGTTGTTGATCCATATTTTAACCGGGTCACATATATGGTGGGTCCAAAATACTTTCTGTATTTTAAGCTATTGAGTATTTGTTTCGCTAATATGAGTATATTTCATGCGTTGTTCCTGCAGATGCAATTTTGTGGAGAAGATACAACGGATATTGAGGTGAAGCCTGATGGCTCGTGGCGTGTAAAGAGTGGCAGTGAACACTGTGATCTTAGGCAGTGGCATCTTCCAGACGGCTGTGTAACTCATCCAAGTGGAGTTGAACCTAATCCTGAAACATCCAATGCATTGAAGAATGAAGTTACTGGTTTGAAGCTTGGAATCAAGAGAACAGAAACGGGTCCGGCAAGTTAATAAACAAGGTGGTATGGATACTGTTTCTTCCAGCGAGGGGCTGGAAGAGAACCATACAAGCAATGGTCCAAATGTTATTCCCATGAGCAGCAGTGCAAATGGAAGTGGTAGAGAAGGTGAAGATCTTAGTGTAAATCAGGATGTGAATGGCAGTTTTGATTTTACTGTAAACAATACTGTGAGATTGATTCCCTGTATCTAAGCCTTGACCAAACAAATGGGTTCTCAAACCAGAATGCTTCATCACCTGCTGGGGATGCCGACATTATTGTTCTCACTGATTCAGATGAAGAGAATGGGACAACAACAACCAGCCTAATCATGGGCATACCGGTGGGTTAATTTCACAATAACACCTCATGAACTTCCTGGTATATATCAAGAAGACCCGACTCTCGGGCTTCTGGAGGCATGAATCTTTTTGGTAGTGCAGGGGATGACTATGGGATGTCTCTCTGGCAGGCGCCTTCAGCTACCCAAAGCAGGTCCTAGTTTTCAGTTGTTTGGTTCCGATTCGGGTGGCTCAGATGCCATAGTTGATATTCACCACAGCTCTATGAGTTGCCCTGTGCCAATAAGTGGCTACTCAGTAGCATCAGATGCTGCTATGAATCCAGCTGGTATTGTCCCTGTTTCTTCCATCGGTCATTCTAATATTAACAATCTTGATGATACCTTGGTCGACAACCCCATGGCTTTTGGTGAGAGGATCCTTCTCTTCAGCTATTTCTCCCCACAATGCCGTCAGAATCATCAGGACATGGTGGTTTCCAGCTTCAGCATGATGCTTCTGGTGGCATTCAAACTGCAGATTGGATCTCCCTTAGACTGGGTGATGGTGGTGGTGACAGGAATAGTGGGGAGGCTACAGCTCAGAATGGTTTTGACCTATTACACTTTGATGATTCAATGCAGTCATTAGATGAAACAGGTTTGTCCTCATATGCATTTTGCTCTTACTAGATGAAGTACTAAACCCTGTTTGGACGTGTTCATGAAGGAATGGAAAGAAATGTAACTAACCGTCACATTTTTTGTATCAAAGAAGGAAGCAAACACTATTAGTTTATTATATCATATATGCAAAAATGAAATAAAACAAATTACACTAAGTGCTGGTTTAGTTGATAATCGTGGATCTTTAAGGGAAATTGGATTGAGATAGTATAATTTAATGGAGTTGATTAAATTCTTTGCTAAGTGCAACATTTTGGGAGTCTAGATGAGTTTTGTGTGGAAAATAAGACTGCATGAATTGATTTTAAATTATGATTGATGAATGGTAATATTTGTATGGAAAGTAAGACTGCATGAATTGATTTTTAAATTATGATTGATGAATGGTAATATTTTATATTTGTATTGAAAATAAGACTGCTTGAATTGATTTTAAATTATGATTAATAAATGTGATATTTGTATGGAAAGTAAGACTGCTTGAATTGATTTTAAATTATGATTGATGAAAGGTAGTATTTAAAGTGGACTAGGATAATTTTCTTTTCCTTTCTCGATTTCCATAAATTTTCAACCAAACAGCCCCTAAAATGTCCTCTGGTATACATATAAAAACAAACATTGATGGGTTGTCTAATTGTATTTAAAAGCACAAGCCCATAAAACCTCTTCCACTCTCTTCGATGCAATGAAAAACTGCTAAATAGAATGATGCTTGATTTACCTTCCTGTAATTTCTACTGGACTGCTATTTTCTGCACTATACAAACCTAGGAATTGCTTTATTTTGTTTGCATGAAGGATATACGTGCTTTGAGATCAAATAGGGTTGACTGGGTTGTTATTCGAGCTGAAGCAGACGAGTTTTATAATTTTGTTTGTATTCGACTAGTTTAGATAGTGAGCGATTTCAAGTTGATTAGCTCGGCTAATATATCGCTCTTATAGTGTTATTCTAGCTGAACGAGTTGGGCTTTAGCCGAATGAACTAAGCATTGAGCTTGCTCTTTTATAAGCACGCCGAGCTCGGTTAATAAAACGCTTCTATAGTGTTATTCTAGCCGAACGAGCCGAGCGTTGACATGCTCAAGCTCGCTCATTTATTAGTGAGCCGAGCCTATCCTAAATTTTATACGAGCTATAAAATGTGTTTATATTCGGCTCATTAAGAAAGTGAACAAACTCGAGCTAAACTTTTTACCCCATCTGGGCCGAGTAACTCGTCTAGTATAACAGCCCTGGTCAGTACCCTACATTCATCCTCATATCGTTTGTACTTTTCTATTAAAAATTGCTGTTCTGTTTTGTGTAGTTTGCAACAAATTTTTGTTCTTTTTTTGGTGGGAAACAATTTTTTGTAGCGGGCATTCTATCATCAGTGTTAAGTTAATTGCTTTATATTCTTGTTGAGCATTCCTGATTGCTTTTCTTCATCCAGCATCAATTCTGAACGACGCTCCTGATAGAAGAAGGCAGAGATCAGGCAGCCCCTTCTCAATTCCTCGTCAGCGTCGTTCTGTAAGGCCACGGTTGTATCTCTAGAACAACTCAGCCCTCTCTGATTTTTACATTAACAGTGAGTAAAGCTTCCATGTGAGAGGATGCTAATCAGGGCGCCAGAGAACACTGAGACTTTAAAAGATCAATACCGGCAATTATTGTTTACCTACACTCGCCTGTCTTGCTGATTTCTAATGCCATTTCGGGCACACAAAGTCGGGTTGTGATTATCTTGCTTGCTCATTCAGTCATCATAAAGCCGGTAATGCCAGTCTTAGAAGTTTGTAGATCATCAGTTCATTTTCTGTTTTCCCAGTTTGCTAGATTATTTACTACTAAAGAAAGGTATCTATTTGAAGGAGCTGATTGCACTCATTTTGTCTGGCGTGTATATATATATACACAGGTCTGTAAAATTTTTTTTAGGTGTCAGAGCGTCAGCTATCTAGGGGAAGGAGCCAGTTGTGGTCCTCACTACATTGAACCCTCAGCCCTAAAGCCTTGATGGTTTTTTGTGCCATCAAAGCTGGCGCTTTGTTGATACTCGAGCAGAGATCGAATGATCTGATCATTGAAACAGGTTAGATGTAGTAAGTAGCAACGTATATGGTATGCAATTTTTTATATGATAATGATGTTATGCTAATTTCCTTAGCTGATCGTTGGAAACTTCATAGATGACAATGTTGTATGGAAGTATGCGAAAGGTATTACTTATTTTGTGCAACAACTGAACTCCATTTCAGTGGTAAATGTGAGTATCATTTGCTAATTGAAATTGAATTCATGGTTAACTGAAATGGTTGCCAAGTGACAACGGACCCCTAGTTATTTCATTGTCAATCACTGGATAAGGTAACAAGAGACACTAAAAATAAAGTAGCTATTGTACAAACTCAAAGCCAAAAGAAATCCTGATTGCTGTGGAACAGGAGGCGGACTTCTAATCGACAAATATAGACTTGGATGCACCTACAACTACGGGTATTTCCTCTATACAGCTTTGGTTTTCTTTGATTGCTGTTGTCATCTTCTGCTGCACTTCTTGAATGTAAACCAAGAATGTTCTGAGTTTGGGTCAAAATTGACCATCACACACCGTGATAGAGTTATTTTGTGCAAAGTTGGTCAATAAGCAAAAGAGGTACTTCCCCAGCAACCATCACATTATTCTCACTCAGTGTACAAAATCCGATCCTCAAGCAGGATCTTCTAGATGGCCTTCCAAGCCAAACAGCTTCTCAAACTCAAGCAACAGATCATTGAAACTGTTAAGTTTGGAAAGGTCTATGGTTCTTCCAACTAGACTTCCTTGTTTGTGAACCTTAAAGAATTACAGGTTTATGCTGCTCTTCTTGACAGAATTTTCCTAGGCAGCCGTAATTGCCTGATCCTCTGAAGCTTAAGGGAACTCCAAAATGCTTGCAGCTTGTGTAAGATTCAATGGATTGCCCACTTAATTTATGATCTTCTATGTTCGAGTCCAATGAAGCAATCAAAGGCTCATTCTCTGCCAATTTCTGCCCAGTGAGATTAGTGCAACATCCCTTTTGTTGCATTACTCTTGCTTGGAAACCTGAAAGATCCTTCTTGGGTTTTCAAGATGTTACAGGGGATGTACATTTACCAGCGACCATGTCTCAAAACCGAAGGAGCTGTTACTCGGTCACCTCCACACGGAGATGACACAAAACGATTTTTTTTCCTTGACCTTTCAAGACCTTGGAGGATCTCACTAAATCCTACAAAAGTCCAAAAGCACACCACCCTCTCTAGCTGCAAGAAAACACAAGCTTTTAGCAATTAGGGAACATGTTAACATCTCCATATTTGACTCATTGAGAAAACACATAAAGTACTTGGTAGTTCAATGAGCATCATCCCATCTGACCTCAATAATGGAGGCAGGATTGCATGCTCATAACAATGACAAGCTTTATTAACATTCACCAAAGAATTATATTCATTAAATTATAAAGTAATGGTTAAAATAGAGTCTTACCTCAACATTTTTCCCTTTTTAAATTTTTTTTCATTAACTCTATGGCATATAGGAGATATTCATGTAGAATCCCATTGTATATGTTTTTCTTAAAAATAATTTCTCGTCAACCACCAACAAGTTGTATTACATTTATATTTAGGGCTGCATGGTTTGGACCAGAATTGTAAAAATCCGGTCCGGTTCTGAACCATAATGTTCCGGTCAGGATCGTAATTTATACATTTAAATATTTTTGAACAATAACTGCATACGGTCCGGTTCTAACTCGGACCGGATTTAATCCATACAAAGAGATTTTTTTTAATTTTATTTTAAAAAAAATCAATACGGTCTGGATCGAACTGTTGACCGCTTCATACAAACAATGAAACGGTCCGGACTGGTCTGGTCCATTGTTTGTACGAAATGGTCCGGAAACAACTCTATTTATATCAATGTTCTTCAAGAGGAAATTAAATTAAAAATATACAAAGAGAATAGTAAAAAAAAATTACAAAGAAAATATTCTCTTATAAGGATCAAACACTATATGCAACGTTAAACTATATATTTAACAGTGTCTTTTAATAGTGAGTAATATTTTATAACGTTTAGTAGTATATCTGACGCAGGTTTAAAAATTTGGATGAGTAATTTTATTTTTTGATCTCTCTATTTAGTCTATTAGGTTTCTAAATTCTATTTCTACGTCTTCAATCTTCATTGTGTTGTTATAAAATTATTTATATTTTTAAAAATTAAGCCTATTTATCAGTTAGGTCAAACACTTATCGGCCCGTGAAAAGCCCAATTTCGAAAAACTCACCCATAAGCCGAAGACCTGAATTTCTTTTAGTTTTAGTATTTTTCTGTTAATTGTATCATAGAAAAAAAAAATATATTCTATATAATATAATAATATTGTGTCACTTAGATCTTCTGATGTAGTGTTTAGGAGATTCGAATTTACTATTTAGAAAGGGTTAACGACACAACTTGTTGCCCGTCTAATTTATAAGTTGATGTAAAAAGAGTTTTAAATTCTATTCGAAATAATGATATACTAATATGTTAGCATCTTGACTTGTCGAAGACCTGAAAGGCTGAAACTAGCATTTAGCAAAGAAAAGTCGAGATCAGGATTAGACATTTCCTTTCCCTTCTTGCCTTCACATGCGCTTAGACATTTCCTTTCCCTTCTTGCCTTCACATGCGCACAACATAAGCTACTTCTAAAATTATAAAATATGCGTACAAACAAAAAATAATCACAAGTTGAAAAGGGTAAATTTATTACACGTACAAAACTACAAATCATCCGCAAAATAAAATAATTATCATAAAAGTAGTGTTTGAATGATAATTGACACAATTTAAAATACTTGGATTATAAAAACTCAAAATATAGTACGCGATGAGTTTACAAGATAGCTTGGTAACAAGTTCACAATGGATCTTTAACAAGAAATTATGACATTTACTATGTGGCGGAAAGGCTTGTAGAATTTAATAATCGTACAGATTTGATAATGCTGATATGATTTGAATTGAGCTTACCTTTTGTTTGATCATTATCTATTGGGCAGTATTATACTTGACGTCCAAGTATAAATCTGTTTAAACATCGAGTTTTGTTCCGATATATATTGTAGGGTTCCTTAGTCTCCAATCATCCGATTATCTGTTAATATGAGATAATCTAGTTATCATCTGTTTATCCTCTAATCTATATTCTGAAACTCCTCAATAAAATCTCTCTAGAAAGTGGAGAGTGGAGGTAGCCCCTTTATTGGGTGAACCACTATAAACCCGTGTGTTTTCTTTCTTGTTTGTTGAATTATGTTCTTTTCGGCACAACAAACTATTATCAGAGTTTTGGATTCTTTGGTTTTTTGTTATCTAGGAGAAAGATGTTTTCTCTCCACATGAAGATTGACAAGTTCACATGGAGGAACAATTTTAGTTTGTGGCAGATCAAGATGCGAGCGTTGTTGAAAGAACAGGGCTTATGGGGCCGTTGTCAAGGAAGAAATCCAATAAGAAAATGAGCAATGCTTTTGAGATAGCTACTTAGGAGGATAAGGAGCATTCGACCATCATGTTGTGTCTCACAAATGATGTTTTATATATGTGAGGTTTCATATCAGGATATCGCAGCAGTTGGAGAGCCTCTACATGACGAAGTCTCTCACCAACAAGTTGCTTCTGAAACAACGTTTGTTCAGCCTACGAATGCAGGAAGGTACGCAACTTCGTGAGCACCTAGATTAGTTGAACACAATTCTTTTAGATTTACGTAATATTGATGTTAAGATTGAGGACGAGGATGTTGTGTTGATTCTATTGGTATATTTGCCGTCATCATATGAAAACTTTGTTCAGTCCTTTGTTGTTGAAAAAGATAATATTAATCTGAAAGACGTCAGGTTTGTCCTTCATACAAGAGAACTACGCCACAAGGTGAATGAAAGTAGAGTAGGTAGGGATGGTCAGACATCTGATCTATATACAAGTGGAGGCAATTGACAAGGAAAATCAGGAAAGAAGGACAATAAGCCGTCTTCTTCAAAAGGTTTTAAGCTTGATGACGTATGCAACTACAGTAAGGGGAAATGACATTGGAAGAACAAATGTCCTAATAAAAGAAGAAACCGCATATTTTGTAATTGTTGCAGAAGATGATTTTAAATCAAATGAGGATATAACTTTGGTTGTTGTTCGACACACGTATCAGGCTGACATGTGGGTTCTTGATTCCGGAGCTTCCTATCACATATGTAATAACAAAGAGTGGTTCGAAACTTACATGCATGTAGACGGTGATAACAAAGTGCATCATTCTAACTGCGTTCAGTTTTAAATCTACCTTTTTAATAAAATATTTTCACTAAATTCGTATAAGTATGAACCAAATATTAGCGTCGTCAAAGTGATTTGAAGTTGAAAATCTTCTAAAAGAGTATAAACGAGTTGTAATCTTGATTTCTATTATTAGTATATTTTTACAAAATTTTCTCTATTTTACATAAGCAAAAAACTTGATAAAATTTTCTGAAGAAGAGACAGTAATATTCCATTACGAAAATGACATTCTACTGAAGAAAAGACAGAACTGGTGCAGTGGTCCAGCTACTGCTACCTCAAGATGAGTCTCCGCCTGACTTTATCAACAATCAAGAAACTCAAATTAAATATGAATTTTCCCAGAAAGAAAAATCAACAGATATTCTCTTTGCCACCATCGCCACCATATCAAATCAAGCTCACCACCCACCTCTTTTTCCTTTTCTTTTTTTTCTTTAAAAAACAAAATTTCTGGGTTTGTTCTTCTTCCAAAGAACAGCAAGACAACTTATCCTGCTTTTTTCACTCTTTTGTTTAATCTGCAAATCTAGCCAGCTAGACACCAGATTTTCCTTTTCTCATAGCTTTTTTCTCGGTTTCAATCAAGTTAGTCAACTGTTTTTCCATTATCTTCAGATTCATCAAGAGATGATTTCTGAAGATGGGTTTTTTCTCCCACCTGCACTTCCATCTTCTTCTTCAATCACTGATTCTGGGTATGCTGTTCAAGAAATCAATTATCCAAACCCTAACCCTAATCCAGAAACTCCTGCAGCCAATAACAACAAGAGAAAGCGTAACCTACCCAGATCTCCAAGTAAGCTTATTATTACCAATCAAACCTAAATTTTATCCTTTATTTATTTATTTACTTATACTTTGTTATTCTCAGATCCGGAAGTTGAGGTCGTAGCCATGTCACCGAAAACTCTGATGACAACGAATCGATTCATATGTGAGATCTGCAATAAGGGTTTCCAAAGAGACCAAAATTTGCAGCTCCATAGACGAGGGCATAATCTGCCATGGAAGTTGAAGCAGAAAACCAAAGAACAAGTGAAGAAAAAGGTTTATATATGTCCAGAGAAAAGCTGTGTTCACCATGACCCTTCAAGAGCACTTGGTGACCTAACTGGAATCAAGAAACACTTTAGCCGAAAGCATGGCGAGAAGAAATGGAAGTGCGATAAGTGTTCGAAGAAGTATGCAGTTATGTCTGATTGGAAAGCTCACAGTAAGATTTGCGGAACTAGAGAGTATAAGTGTGATTGTGGCACAATCTTTTCAAGGTTACAAATTATATATTTTTTCTATAAGACTCGTTATCACTTTATAATCGATTTAATAACGTTAAGTGTATGTTGTTGATGCAGGAAAGATAGCTTCATCACTCACCGGGCATTTTGTGATGCACTTACAGAAGAAAGAGTTAGGGTTACTACTAATACAGTTATTTCTGATGAAATGATAGGCTTCATCGCCGGTAACCGTTCGTCGGAGATTAATATTCCTTCGTTCTCAGCTTCTCAAAGACCAGATTTTCTAGGGTTTGAGACTACTTTTGCAAGCAAGTCGAGACTACCACTTTGGATTGACATGAATAACCATGTGAATCCTTCAAGCTCTATTGGTGGTCCCGGTCATCTCTTGCCGGAGTTTTCTCCGAGCTTGTTTACTTCTTCATCGTCAATCTCGCAATCACTAAAGGAGGAGGAAGATAATAGGGTTCACTATCATGCACCGGAAATGATCTCATTGTACTCAATGCCTTCGCCTTCGACGGGTAACATGTCCGCGACTGCTCTTCTTCAAAAGGCGGCTCAAATCGGTTCATCAACGAGCAACAACAACAACTCGACGATCTTCACTAGCTCGAGTAGGCAACTCTTTAGGCAACATATGAATGATCAACTAAGCGCAAACAATGATGGAATGAGAGATTTCCTTGGTACACTTGGAGGAGAAGGAGCAAGAAACCACGTCGGAGAAGACGAAAGAAGAGCGATCTTGCAAGAGGAGATGACATATAGCCTTTCAACAATGGCGAGGTCTCAAGATCATCATCAAGAACCATATAAGGACTTGATGAGTTAGTTTATAATGTATTGTAGGGCAAATTAAGTAATTTGTTTAATATACACTTGTGTACGACTCTTCTGAACTCATGGCCGGCCTCGAGATTAATGAATAAAATAACTTTGACATTTTAATATTATTTTCAATATGTTTGTAATAATTATATCTTTTTGGACATGGTGCATGAGGAGGTAGACAAATCTTATCAACATGTTGTCTTGTAGTGATTTGTAGTGTAGTCGCGTATAGGAGTATTGTTTGGATTTTTCCTTGGGACATATTGGAGTCACGGGATATATTTAGCTAGAAAGTTGCATAAAGTTAGATCTATGAACGTAACATTGGATTCAATTTAAGTTAGGGAATAGTGACTTTACATTCAGGTTATTTACTAATAGGCTACATATATAGCTAGCCAAACCTTAACCATCAGGTCACCCACCAGATAACGAGAATAATCTGATGAAGTTAATGGGTAAATGGTAAATATGCTCATTGTAAATTTAGATAGGATAGGAAAAAGGAAGTGTATATATAGGTGCATGACACCAAGTGTACGTACCCTAAAATTGTAGCGCTTTTATGGTTGTTTTATTCTGCAATTCTACTCACATGCATGCACTCTTCTTATCGCACTGAACCTCATTGGCCCTAAATGTTTGGACTTTTGTTTGGTATGGAGATTCAGATATATTGTATTTCTTGCAGCCTCCCTCCGTGTCATGTCCACTCGGAAAGTGAGAGAAATACAAGGACTTAATTAGTACTAAATGTCTAGCTGCGAGATCCAGCAACCATATATAATAAGATCCATAACCTCATGCACCGATGGGGTGCCAGCAAGTCGAGTCAGTAGGACTGTAGGAGTGCGTTAATTGAATGGAGTTTCTTACCAAAATGCCATGGACTGGACACACCGGATCGATGTATATATATATATATACATCGTTACAATATGTTACGGTATATATATATATATATATATATATATATATATATATATATATATATATATATATATATATATATATATATTTGGATAGTGTATCAAAATTTTGACTTTTTTGAAAACTATTTACCTGGGTCATTTCAATAAAAATGTCCAGCTGGAGAATATTATTTTTAAAAAGTATTCTGATATAAATTAGATTAGATATTTTAAATAATCAATACATTTTTCGTAATGATTAATATATATATGCTATTTGGAACTAAAGCTTATAGATCTACATCATCCCTTCTTGTTCAATTAAACCTGCATTTTATCACACAACTAGTTCAATTAAACCTACATCATCCCTTCTTGTTCAATTTAAGCTAATAGATCTACATCATCATATCCCTTCTTCTTCAATGCCGGTTGACCGTAATTACACAGAGAGGAAGAAAGGAGGAAGAAGTCACGAGGGAGACGCCAGGTCTGGTAAGCATTGGGCCGAGAAAGAAGTGGACCAGAGAGAGGTGGGCCGGGGATAAGAGGGGAGTTAAAAGGGATGGGCCGTGGTTGAATGAAACCAATTACTGGGCCGGTCCAAAACTTAATCACAAGAGTCTCGGTTTAACTTAAACTATCTAATCGGGTTTAGACTCGTTTGAATTATTTATGCGTTTTCGATTCAGTTTTCTCGGTTAAAAATAAAATAAAAACATATAATAATAATATTTTAAAATAACCCAAAAAAAACAATTAAAAATTTCCGGTTATTACATTTAAGTACGGACTTCCTATCTAGCAGGACTTTAATGAAACATATGATGATACTACGAGAACCGGAATGAGTTTTGAACAGTTAAATGAATTGATGACGTTAGAATATGTATGCACGTCCGAGATAGCGGGTTTTAGGGAAAATAATGATGATAGGAGAACGTGGAATGGACGTTTAGGTCCGTAAACCCAGGGATTAGGAAAACTCAGGGTATCGATGCTAAACATCATACATGACTGATTAGAATGATAAGTCGCGCAGTGATAAGAGTTGAACTTGTTCTAAGTATGGATAAATGTGGAACAGGATAATCGGATCTCTGAATGGTGAGATTGCAAGACTTAGAGACCAATACTAATAAGGTGAGTTCGTAAGACTCACTTAGCTACGTTTTAATACCGAGTGTGCACTAGGGTAGTGTGTGTTATTATTGTGAAATAAAATGAACGAACTAGACCACCATATTTATAATTTTAAGAGAGGCACAATTTTATGATGGTCAAGCTCCTTCACTTATTACTCGATCCGGAACCAACGTGCCCTCACCGTCGGTCCGGGCCGATGGTGCCGGAGGATTACCCCGGGACAAGTCCAGTAGTGTACACGGGGGAGATGCATCAAAACCAGTCCTACTGGTAAACGGGGGCAAGAGTCGGGAGACTCTTGTGTTACAAAAAAAAGTTGGAAAATATAATGACTCGATTCACGTAATGAAAGATAATAAACCGGGACATTGTGTGTTGCATGCTGATTGATTTACAGTACTTTCTTATATGTGTGTGTGCTTTAGTGACCTTAGTATTAGAATTGTAGCTAACGGTTTTACCATGTTGCTAGGTTTTGTAGGATAGATCTCTACCGAGAAAATCGGGAGTGGAGTGGCCAGCCGGGTTTCCATACTAAGAGTTTGGGTTTTGGGTTGTTATATATTATGTTTATGCATTTTATTATATTAGAGTTATTTAATTATCAGTTGGTTGATGTACGGGTCGAAGTCTTTCTGAGTTAAATACTTATGTGTGAAAAGATTTGATTTAAAATATTTGTGCCTTGTTGCAAGATCCGACGTTATTGACGTCAACCTAAGGTCGGGACCCACTGTAAGGTCCTAGTCAGTAACGCTCCGAGTTCCCAGAATTTGGGGTGTTACACGAATATAATGGCACATTACTTAGCTAGTTTTGTTTTTATCTTTGAACTCAGGTTGAAGGTATTGATTGACTCTTCCGTGTGTTATTAATTATTATTGCAATACGCAAGGAGTCACGTTATGAGCACTACTTAGGTTGCGTTTGGTTGGTAATAAAATAAAGGGGACGAAGATTATGGGGATGAAGATGGTTGAAATAACTCCCTTAATCTCGTTTGTGTTATCTTATTGAACTTCAATTATAAGGATTCCTCACAAAAAATCAACGAAAAAACTACATACACGAACTTTGTGTTTACTAATGTAAAATTAAAGCACAATCCGTTAGCGCTCATCGGCCGCTGACGCTCATTTTTTTCCCTTGAAAATAAAAAAAATAAAAAACGGGCACCGACTCATGGCGCCGGCGCCCATATTTAGTTTTTTCAATATTTATTTATTAAACTCTTGTAACAACCTTAGTTAACCAAAATTTACCTCTATACATTTTTTTTTGTAACTCGTCCCCAATAATACTCTTCAACCCTATACCTATAAATTCCCCCTACCGAGTGAATCCAAATTGACTTACATTATTTTGTACTAAAAAGAGAGAAATATAAAAATATATAAATTGGATGAATCCAAAGTTACTTACATTATTTTGTACAGCCGACACTTTTTTTTTAATTTAAAAAAATCAAAAATAAAATAAAATAAAATAATTGGGCGCCGGGACCCGAATGGGAAAAAAAAAGTTTGGCTCCGACGCCATAATCTATTTCACTTCACTTCAATTTTTTTTATAAATCTCAATGCTCATTCACAATCATTGTTTTCAACCCCATAAACTCCCTCTATCACGGCCTAAGCCGTAGTTTACGGAAAAAGAGAAATTTATAAATTTAGAAAGTCAGTTATGTAATTTTTTCGTTGTCAAAATATTTGCTAATCAGCAAAAAAAAAAATTAAAAAGAAAATATAAATGAACGTCAGCGTCATTTGTCAGCGCTCAAGCTAGACGCTAACGCCTTGCAATTGTTTTTAACGAGTAATTTGAGGTCCGTGTAGATACCATGCCCCAAAATCAACTTATAAATATTTGATAAGATTTAAAATTTACAAGTTAATCGAACATCAATCTTAAATATTTCATGTAAAAAAAAGTAGCACATCTCTTTACTTTTCTAATTTTACCCACAATCTTAATCTTAATTCTTACAAAAAAAAAAAAACTCTAGTCAGAAAATCCCTGAAATAAAACAATATTTAAGCAAACACGTTGATGACTTGACGTACGGAGACACGTTTTGAACGGCTATTCCGTAAAACGCAGTGTATTATCTCCCGTTACATTTTTCTCAAACCCGGTTCTCTTTCGCTCTCTTCGCAGGGGAGCAAAAGAAGTCGTCTTCGTCTCTCTCTGAGCGATCTCCATTACTCCGACCAGCTTTATTTCTCTCTCTCACACACGCACTGTCTCTCACATGTTGTGTTGCTTTCCAGTCAATCTTCCTACCAATCCTCCTCCACTGTATTTTGATTTGCTTGGCAACAACTTTAGTGAGCAATTCAATCCTGCTAATGGCGGCTTCTGATTCCGTGGTTCAATATACTCGTTCGAACGATCAGCGACATTAAAGGCGTATATATGTATTGTAGAAGGCTTGAGAAATAAATTACGTTTGTTTTTGTTTGAAATTTGTTCGCATTGCACTGCTCGGATAAGAAGATAACAGAAAAAACAAAGTCGCCTGTGAATCTTGTGATTGCCTTTGAAGCTAGCTTGTGTTGCTCTGGTGAGTATTTGGATTCTCAATTTTCGTAATCATTTTTGTTTGAAGTTTGTCATGAAATAAGCCCTAAATTGGACCGGCTATTCTTTATTTATTTGTTTTTTCCTTTTGGGGGTTAGGGTTATAAACATGATGTGTTGTACTTGTAGCTTTCAGCTATTGATTTGCTCATTTTCATAATAACTTTCATCTTTGATTGCTCAATTCGTTTTGGTGCTGCGCAAATTTGCCAAGTGAGGTTAGTTTTTTTTTAAAAACTTTTTTGGAGGAAAGGAAATTAAAAGTTGCCAAGTGTACTCTAAAATGTGTACAAATTTGCTAGTTGATTTGATTCCTGTGGTATTATGCTAAACATGTTATTTATAGAATATACGGGGGATTGGAAGATGCATTTTGTCTGTGGTATCTATGGGGGGCAGAGGGGTTGTTCAATTTTTGAAGTTAAAACTGTCTTCATATTGATGTAGTGTCATGGATCATACCATCTATAGCAGATGAGATTATTATGCCAAGGTGTTTAGAAGAAGACGGCAAAAGGTCAAAATCTCCAGAGTCCAGTCTCCATCTGTCGAGGAAGAGCATTTTGTCTTCTATAAGAATGTGGCTGATTGAGATGCCAAGATCTAGTTTATTGCTTGTGATAAGACTATTATAATATAGGAGCTAAACAAAGTAGGCCTTAAAGGGTGTTTTATTGAGTAAGCTCACTGATATGGAATCTCATTGATTGCATTATTGTGAAGTTTTATAATGTCAATATTCTGTAAGTAATTACATTATTTACTTACAATCTCCGATGACTTAGTATCTAAATTTTGTCTTTACTCTGATGATATGTTGATATTTCATGTTAGAATCTGAATCGAACAGCCTTGGTGCAATGACAACATCAACATCTACTGCACCACATGCACCAGGATTGAAGACATACTTTAAAACCCCGGAGGGACGTTATAAGCTCTATTATGAGAAGACTCATCCTTCTAGTCTCCTGCATTACACTCATGGAAAATCCGTCTCTCAGGTTAGTTTCACATCGCTATAGCGTAGTATCACATCACAGCTATAATATTCAAGTGTTCTTGAGGATCATGGTGTTTTCCTACTTTAGTTATAGATATTAATTTGGTTCATTGGGTATGCCTTTTGAAGTTATAAGCTTCCTGCATCCCTGTGGAGGTTTAGCTTGTGATGATGATGTATAATTAGTGCGAGGCTTACTTGGAAGTCTTGGATACTGTTTTTTATGTTCTGCAAGCACGGGCTACTCTTCTCTCTGTGGAAATTGACTGAAATTGGCATATTGTGGATGTTTTGTCAGGTAACCTTAGCTCATTTGAAGGAAAAGACAACACCAGGACCCTCAGCAACATCTAGTTTTAGTGGGAGTAGTGGAGTGAGATCTGCTGCAGCAAGATTATTAGGTTCCAGTAATGGAGGACGTGCACTTAGTTTTGTAGGAGGAAATGGCATTAGCAAAGCCGGAAGTGGGACAAGTAGAACTGCTTCGATAGGAGCTTCAACTAATGCTAGTGCTTTGCCCACTGCTAATTTTGATGGTAAAGGGACTTACTTAATCTTCAATGTAGGAGACACCATGTATATCAGTGACGTAAACTCGCAGGATAAGGTGCTTAAACTTTGTTCAATGTATGACCTTTTTTTTTCCTTCTAGTCTGGGTTTTCATGATTCGTCTCTTTAAATGTAGGACCCAATCAAATCCATTCATTTTGGTAACACTAATCCTATATGTCACGCATTTGATCCCGATGCTAAGGATGGTCATGATTTATTGATAGGAATGGCTTCTGGTGATGGTAGATATCTTTCACCTTCGTCTTGATGACTTTCTTGTAATAGAAAGTTTGATATCTTCCATTTTTTTCTATCCTAGTATACTCGGTTTCATTGAGGCAGCAATTGCAAGATGTTGGAAAGAAGCTGGTAGGTGATCAGCATTATAACAAAGATGGTTCTGTTAATGTCAGGTGAAAATATATGCCTAAGTTTCAAAGCTTAAACATTTTTGTGATATTCTATATTCGTGGACCAGTTTCTTCTATGATTGGTTTTTAGCTCGTTGAACCCTTTTAGAAACTCTTTTTAATGATTTAGTCTACCAAATATCAATATTCATCGTTAATTAATGCCTCAGTATATTTGCTATTGAGGTGGTTAATCTTTGTTGGGTGGAGTATATAAAGTGATTCTTTTTCAACAGTCGATGTACCAGTGTTGCATGGGTCCCTGAAGGCAATGGTACTTTTGTTGTTGCTCATGCTGACGGGAACTTGTATGTGTATGAGAAGGCAAGCCTCGTATCAGTAGAATTATTGTTTTGTTCTAGAAGTTTGAAATGTCACCTGTCTGCTACCTGCTGAAAAATAAAACTGAATGGAGCTTTCTCATCCTTGTCAGGGTAAGGATGGTACAGGCGACTCATCCTTCCCCGCCCTCAGGGATCAAACCCAGTTTTCTGTCACCCGTGCAAAATCTAGTAAGGTATTTGTCCAACTGGTTTGCTGTTTAGTTCAGCCTTCATTATTTCCACCATTTCCTGACAAATGGCATCGACATGGCATAAATTATGTGGAATGGAGAGTAGTTTTAACCTAAAATTCCTTAATATTTTAATTATTTGCAATTTGGCAGTACGGAAAGAGTTGTACTGTGCAACTTGCTATTTGGAGATATATTACTTCTTAGGTTGAAACAACCGACTGCTGCTATCTTTCATTTTGCTTCTGATATTAAAATTAAATTAGTGTGGTGCTTCAGTGTCCAGAACCAGAACTGTATTGTATTTGGCTGCCAATAATTGTTAGCGATGTATTGCAGAATCCCTTTGCACGATGGCATATTTGCCAAGGGTCAATAAATACTATATCCTTCTCAGCTAATGGGACAAACTTGGCTACTGTTGGCAGAGATGGTAAACAATTTTTTCTTTTCTCATTTTAGTAATTTTACTTTCCATAGTTATGACTTATGATGTTACATGATCGGTTTAACACAGGTTATTTGCGAGTCTTTGACTATCAGAAAGAGCAGCTAATTTGTGGTGGTAAAAGCTATTACGGCGCCATTCTTTGCTGTGCTTGGAGGTATAATAATGAGTACCATTCATTTTCATTTTATACAAAGGATGGAATGTTGGATTTGGATAATATCCTCATCTGTTCCACTTAATTGAGTATCTCTAAAGAGACATAGAACCACCTTGACTCGTAGAAATAGTAATGAACCTTTGAGACACGTAAAATTTGAACATTTGTGAATGTATAGTATCAGCCACACTTTTTGTATGTGGAATGTTCTTACAATGTGAAAGAAAACATCACATTTTCATTCCAAAAGTGTCCGTTATTCCAATCTTCTAAACTTGTGGTGTTCTTGATATTTCGTCTTGCAGTGTTTAATAATTGAATTTTGCACATATGATTCAACCCTGTTTAAGATCTGACACCGTATTTCTTTGTATTAGCACGGATGGCAAGTACATTTTGACTGGTGGTGAAGATGATCTTGTTCAAGTCTGGAGCATGGAAGATCATAAGGTGGTCGCGTGGGGTGAGGGGCATAACTCTTGGGTGAGTATTTCCCTCAGTGCAGTCATAAAATTTCATCAAGTTGTATTATGCCATTGTTTGTTGGTCCGTCTCTTTCATTCTTTTTGCTGATTACTGAAGAAATAAGAAAATTGTGCAGGTCAGTGGAGTTGCCTTTGATCCATTTTGGTCTCCACCATCATCAGATGGTGATGGGGAAAATGCGATGTACAGATTTGGGTCTGTTGGTCAGGTAATTCTAATGTTCCCCTATCTAGATACTCTCAAAAGCTGTCAGATGTGGTTATTTGTTACTCGTAATAGCATATAACCCTTCACTACTTGGTAATTAAACAAATATGCCGTGTTTTCATTTCTTATTCATTTCTTAGTTTGGCAACTATTTCCTGCACTGTATGGCATGGTTGCATAACGCGTAGTTCTGTGAATGACAAGCAGGACACTCAATTGCTTCTGTGGGATTTCTCGATGGAAGAAATAGTGGTACCACTTCGGCGTTGTCCGCCAGGTGGGTCTCCTACATACAGCACAGCCAGCCAGTCATGTCACTGGGACACTGCGATTCCATTGGGGACACTACAACCTGCACCAAGCATGCAAGACGTTCCCAAGCTTTCACCCTTAGTTGCACATTGTGTGCATTCCGAGCCCCTCTCTGGGCTAGTTTTCACCCAAGAGTCTGTCCTTACTGCATCAAGGGAAGGCCATATAAAGGTCTGGACACGACCTGGCTCTTCAGAAAGCCCATCAAACAACAATTCAGAAATTCTTTTAAATGCTGGTGCCAAAGAGAAACTCTCTTCTAAGCGGTTCTAACAAGTAACAGAATGATGAAACGAAGCATCTGCACATATTCGGTTATTGTTTCAAGATGAAGATGATATTTATTTCCTACTCAAAATTGTACACCTTCAGAGGCCAGATTTTTTTATTTTATTTTTATTTGTTTTGTTTCCACGAAAGAGGGGGTTTGTATGTTGGAGGTGAATATGCACATATAAGTTACCTTCCAGATTGATTGTCACTTTGCAGGGATGCTAACCGAAGTTGAGCCAAGAAATAATTTACAAGTGCTTCAGTTCAAATATCACGACATTCTCTAATCATGGGGTTAACACTCCTTACCGTATGGAATTTGTTCTCTTTTCATAGCATAAGCATAGGCTCAAAAGGATTGAGGCTTGGAGCTGCTCAATTGTTAGCTCTTTAGGAAAATCTGTTGAGAATGCCCGTCGAGCAATCAACGAAAGTAGTAAATAAAGGCAGTTGAAAACAACTAATACAACATTTATACAATCTAGTAATGTCACCAGCTAATATCTGCCAAGATGGGGCTCGAATAGTAACTGTCACCAGCTAGTATATGCCAAAATGGGTGCCAAGATATATTGGAGCGCTGCCTATTTCTTCAAGTGTATACGAGGTAAAAAGCGGTGGCACTTTCTGGTTACGAGGATGTACAACGTCTATAGTACAACCTGTGCCAAGATGGCAAGATGTACAGTGGTCATTTCTCCACAGGTTGTCTTTCGGCCAAGGCCTTCTCAGCTTGCATTTTCTCCGGGACATAATCTAGAATAGTATATCAAGCAACAAGAATGAGAAGCATGATAGTTTAGTGAGGACTGAGGAGTCAACAAGAGAAAACTGAGAAAAGAGCTATGGAGTATAATGGATACCTGAAAGGAAGTCAAGCCTCTTCTCTTTGCTGACAACTGTAGCTGAAAAAGACAAGGACAGATCTAAGGAACTTGTGCATTTTACATGTAATGTATTGCTTATAGCTAAGATGCTAAAGGTTTTGACAGTTCACGAGCAATAATAATCCCAAATCTCTGTCAAACAGTTAGACAATACAAGCAGAAGTATAAAAAAAAAAAGAAGAGCTGCTCCTACAACCATGATCACTTTAATAGATCTTGAAAAAACTTATAACTATATATCTTCTTTTGTTGACTTCATTTAGCAATAAGCTACACTACTTTTCTTTCAAGAGTATTATGGTTATAAGTGGACCCAAGAGAAAGATAGTGATAAACATCAATAAAGGTATGAAGTCCTTGGAACTATGTCTATAAGATGTGAAATTAGCACAACAGCAATCAATGCCCGAGTACTACATTCAAATAGAGGCGTTACAACTTATGACTGACAGATACCAGGAGAAAATTTTGGAAGTAGCGCCCATTAGGTACTAAGAGTTGATTTTTATTCATACTGAATCATTCTTCTCTATAGAAGAACAAAGCTTTACAGATCATCCAAAAAGTTATACAAACTTCAGAAGAAAAGGTATTTTGTAAGTTTAACAGCTACAGGTTGCAGGTTCTGTATGAAGCCTTGAAATTAGTGCAAACCACTCAAAGAAAAGGTCATCATATGCAACCATGATTGTTGTAATAGTCTTACATGAATTGACAAATCAATGGAAAAGCTTTCACTTCTTCGAGTGTTTAATTAGTACCCCGTCTTTTACCTAATGAGCATTATTAACCAACAAGAAATACTCATCCAGATAATCATAGCATCATAGGTTTCAACAAATCATGTGCAAAAAGCTACTCCCTCCGTTCATAAATAATTGTCGTTTTAGCCTTGTACTTTTGTTCAAAAATAATTGTCATTCTAGCTATTTTGGTCCTTACTTTACACTTTTACCCTTCTAATCATTGGTATTGTGTTAGTTGTGATTTTCAATAAAGTAAAAGATAAAGGAATGATTAAGGGTATATTAGTATATTTCATAGGTTTCTTAATAAGTGTGTAAAAAGCTAAAACGACAATTATTTGTGAACGGAGGGAGTACACAACTAGAACACAATTAATCAGACTTCTAGTTCTAGTACAAAAACTGAACTGAGTATAAAACAAGTATTTAATTTTGGATAGGCAAAGACAGAATGAAAAGTAACATATGCAAATGCACTTATTTTATTTGATAGGAAAAGATGGAAACTACGCAGAAACCTTTTTCCACTTTCTGCAACTTAAATCTAAATCATAATATAATAATAGGATGGAAACTGAATCAGAAAGAAAGTTTCAGGGAAGATATATTACATAGGTTGTTGTAGCTGACATAGTTCTTGGAACTATGTGCTGCACACTCGTAAGAATCTTCACAAAATATTTCAAGAAACTTCTCCTGCAGCAACAGAAAGCACAAAAAACTCACTCATACATCACTTTGGCACTGAAAAAATTGTAATAACAGTAGCCATATTGCAGCTGTTGTCAAACAACATTTTAAACATGGGACTATCTCCCATAATGTGGAAAACATCTCAAAGTCTGATTCTCTCTTCCAAAAAAACAGCAGATAAAGATGTTAGAAATAGGAATGACCTGAGGAAATATCTCCAAGATTCCCGAAACATGGAGCTACCCATGAAGAAAAATAATACAATACATCCATAAATATGAGCCTTCCTTCAATGACGAGGAGAGTAGGAGACATCACATTATCTAACTCTCCTAGATGGAAAACTCGATTAATAGGGAGTTATCCATGTAGTTACATTCCAAAACTACCCATCCTTCCAATTCTCAATCTCAAATTGTCAAATCCATTAATCTTAGCTATTAGTCAAGATAAAAAATTTCATAGTGGTGAATTTTGATAGAGAAATCACCTATACAAATACCACCATTATATTATTGACACTGACAGTGTTATGGAAGATCAAACACCTTGGACAACCTGAAATTCCCACAACCTTTCACTTTATTTTTTTTAATTGACCTGAACATGCCAGACATCCCCCAAACTGAAGTAGAAGCTTTTGTCCTAAGGTTCATTGCCTGCATTATCAAACCTAGTATCCTCAGTTTCATTCAATAGCTGTGTCAAGCAAATCTAGCATTTCAATGAGTCAATGAAACAACTCGGCATTGACATTCATACTTGAGCCATAACCATCAAACCTTGAACTACAATCCCAGAATCATTCAAATTATCTAATAACGAGTTCAAATCCTGTACCAAAGACAAACTATTGATGTGTTTTCCATTGACCCTAATTCCATGACTTTAATCAACAAATCCAAAATTAAAGCCTTCGGCTACCTGTTATAAGGCTCTAAAGCATCATACATCAACAATAACATGGAATAAAGTGTAAGAAGCACTCCAACAACAACAATGTAAATAGCTAATAAAGATGGCATCTCATCCAACAAAAAAAAACCCTAGGAGAGAGGAGAGTGATTACAGTAGCTTTGTTGATGAGGAAAACAGCCTCGTGAGTGATCCGATAATCAGGGCCTTCGCTTCTGATAATCCTATCCACCCTAGCCACCGGAAACCGGCACCCCGCACTCGGTTCTTCATCATCTTCATCATTCTTCTTCTTCTTCTTCTTCTCCCCATTCTCTTCAACCTTCATCTTCAATAAAACTCTCTCTTTTCCGTCATTCCCTTTTTTGTTGCTCTCTTCCTGTTTCTGTTTAGGTTTCACCTTCAACTCCCCCTCTTTCTTCAGCTTCTCTTCCTTGTGACTCTTTTGTTTCTTCTTCTTCTTTACATCAATTCCACCACCATCGCCCTTTCTCTTCTGTGTTGCCGACTTTGAAACGCTGCTCGAACCAACACAACCGTTTTCGATCGGCTTGTGAGCGAGTTTCCCATCAATATCCCTTGATCTCGCCTCCTCGTTGCCTTTCTTCCCCTGCGACTCTACGCTCGAAGATGGCACCACCAGGCCCTCCTCGACATTACGACTTTCATCTACTACTGCTTGTTCTTTAACTTCTACCTTAACATTTTTCTCCTTCCCTCTCTCTTTATCTCTTTTCTGCCCATTGGTGGATGACTTGCTACCATTCTTCCTTCTCGCAAAAGTATTCTGAAACTGCTTGTCGCCGCTCATCGTACCTCTCGCGCTGCAATTTGAGGAAGGGGAGATTTATGGAAATGTTGACCGGGGGAGTGGAAGAGGAGAGCCCCCAAGGAGGCTGGAGAGCAGAGGTGGACAAAAGTGTAAAAAACAGCCAATATTGAAACAGAAAAAACGAGTCTTTCGAACATTATTTCCTTCGTATTCTCATCTTGAGGGATAGGACCCGGCCCATTAAAAGGACCAACTAGTTGCATTTTGCAGTTAGCACGGTAGTTAAAGGCCTAAAACCGGCCCAATTCAAAATGTTCTTATGAGTAGTCAATATACGAACCTATATTAAATTAGAAGATTTTAAAGTTTAGT
This sequence comes from Fagopyrum tataricum, assembly GCA_002319775.1. NCBI lineage: Eukaryota > Viridiplantae > Streptophyta > Magnoliopsida > Caryophyllales > Polygonaceae > Fagopyrum > Fagopyrum tataricum. Next base: position 6,482,617 of record CM008279.1, on the reverse strand, counting down.
CGTTATTTTCAAGTCAACTTGATTCGTTATTATTTTAAAAAATAAATTTTATATTATTTTTATTTTTAATTTAAAATATAGTTATAAGTGATTTGTTAAAATTAAAATTTAATTGATTAATTTTAAAGCATCATTCATCATTCTTCAGAATGTATAAAAAAATAAATATATCTCAAATTCTTAAATCTTTTATATTTAATACTTTAAATTTAATAATTATTAATTAAAAAAAATTATTTACCTCTCTTCTATTTCATGTCGTAACATTTCACATGATTAGCGTGTTATTGTGGATCTAAACGTAGATATATATGCATAATTCAATATATCTATAAAAATTCGGAGTGTTACATCGAAATTATACTTGTTCATTGTTCTCCGTAGTAATACTTTAAGTTTTGTATATTCGGTCTTAAATTTGGTGATGAGTGGATGATTGATAAAGGTCTTAAACTAATCACCTACTAATACACCCAAATATATTTAGGCTTAATATTAGATGGAAAAAAAATGTGTCTGTGATATAATAACAATTTTTATAACTTATTCATCAATATATTTGGAATATAATATTATTTTTGTACCATATGTACATATTTCATTATATGTTAACGTTTGAGGTTGAGTATGAAACGATTCATTAGTTATTAAGATTAAGTGTCCGTTTGGTTGGAGTGATGGACTGGAAACGGAATGGAATCGGTTAAGGGAAGGAATGAAAATGAAAATGAGTAGGTTTCATGTGTAAAAAGATCTATAAACCAACATAGTTTTTTATTGATTCGGAATCATTATGTATTTCTGTATGAGTATAAGACGACCATAAAAGCTTTTATCTTTGGTTTGAATGTATGATGAAGGTTCAAAGTAGAATTCGGCTTTGAGGCCAACCTCCACTTCCAAATCTAAAGTTAGGTCAAACTGATATATATATTCATGGTTTCCTACCAAGTATCCACACGCCTTTTACAGTCAATACTCTAAAGCACGTAGATGGGGAAAAAAAATTTTCTTTTGACAATTATTAGATTCAACTATATAGCAAATATGAAAATAATATTTTCTTGTTATATAAATTTTAATCAATATAAACCCAATTTTGACCAACAATCACTGGCATTTTTTCATCATAAGCAACATTAATCCACAGCATATACCACTTTTCATAGAGAAACTTTGAACTAAAAGTTTGATCACATTTTTTAAGCTATTGTTCAGCAACCATAAACTATGTACGATGAATTGAAATTTGGATATTATTATGGTAAAATTTCTATTTTTTATTGTGATAAATTATTCATTGTTTGGAGATTATAAGCTTCGGATGAGATTATTTGAAATAATCGATTAGTAATAAAAATAAAAATTTGTCCAACATCCATTCATCTCCGAATTTAATTTCATTCCTTATGATTCCTATTTATCATACACCTATAATTTCAAATTAATTTCATCTATCACATCTAAAAGTACTCGAGCTTTGAAACTACTCAACAAATATTTATTAAGATTAGTACTTTTGAGGTAATTTTATGGAAGAATTTTTTTTTAAAAAAAAAATATTTAAATTAAATTACGATGACCATTAACAAGTTTATTGATTAACTACACTGTTTGAATTCGACTATATATTCTAATAACATAAGAAATTAGATGTGTTATCCACTTTTAATAATTAAATAAGTTTTGTCATTTTTCACAAATTTAGTTAATTATCAATACAGTTTCTTTTAGAAGAGAAAATTCAAAAAATTGAAAGTAACATGAAAAAGAGATAGATTGTTAGTTAATCAATTTATCTTTATTTACCATCATGACTAATGATTAATGTGGTTTTTATGTTTTAAAATAATAAATTTAAACATAAAAATACCAAGATAAAATCATTTAACGTACATTTATTTTTATTTTTTTGATGCTACACAGAAAGCACTTAGGAACGACTATCTTTTCGAGACTTTTCTTCCTATAGCATCATTTCGGATGAGATTCTCCACCTCAGGAGTAGAAGAATTTGACGCCAACGAACAATCATGTCCCATCTTTGCTAGCAAATCTGCGACACCATTGATCTCCTTGTACACATGATGAAATCTGACCTGACAGAAGCCCACTAAAATATTAGTATTATCAGATAAACAGAGGTCAAAATTCCGGGGAGGCTTCCAAATCTGTCTCACGAAATTGAGGAGAGATAGGCAATCTCCCTCAATCTCAATATTTTTAATTCTCAAATCATAAGCTTTGACCAGACTACACCTTCCTTAAGTGCACATGCTTCAGCATGGAGGACAGAAAACATTGTCGCATTGCCCATATCCAAGGGAGATTGGATCAGCGATATGATTTCGGATGATAAATCCATACGCTGAGTTCCCAGTTTCCTTTTTTGATCCGTCAAAATTTAATTTGATAAAGCTAACATCCGGATTGGACCATTAGATATTTAACGTACATTTATGATTCATCATGTGTAAACTATTTGAATGATTAAGGGGATATATAAGGACAACAAATATAATTAATTATTTGTTTCCTTTTCTACTTTTGGATCTAGTCGATCCGGTTAATGTCGGATGATCCAAGTTTCAACCCGACCTCAATTACATAAACATATAAAAAATGAAGGTAGGATTTCAGTCGAAAGTAGAGAAGCATATCAACACGTCAACATTTGAGTAGCATCATCAAATCAAATAAGAATATTTAAGAAATCATTATTTATAAGAAAAAAAGAACAAGTGTAAAGTGAGTTGTTCTGCTCCCCAGATGGCGATGGGCAATTGGTGGATTTATTTACACAGTGGGTAACCCGGGCCAACGAAACTCCCCCAACCCCAACAAAGAGAATTGGGAATCTAGAGACTAAACTTCTCCTTCTCCATACGTCAATTAGCGCGCCAGGGACACTCTTCGTCCTCTCGGTTCTTCATCTTCCACTTCCCAGTGCGCCGTGGGAACCACTCATCAAAGCAAAAGCATGGCGCTACGCTGGGTTTCCTTTATGCCCACCACACTTTCCCCCCATAAATTGCCTACTTTCGTCTTCCCTACCTTTCAATCCCCCTTCCAAATCTCGTTTCTCTTTACTCCTACTTTTCTATATATCTGTCTCTATATCTTATCGATTCCAATTCAACATTTATGGCTTCTGGAATCATGGAAATTGGAGATACGCTTGCTTCTGAGCGCCAGATTGCTACTGTTACTGCTGATCATGCAGAGGTCGGCTTCTTCTTCTTCCTAGCTTAACTTCTTGTTAGTAATTGTCTGTAGGTCACTATGTGTTCTTGCTAGTCAAATTTCGTGTTACGATGATAATCTTTGATTTGTTTGTTTGTTTGTGAGGGAGCAATTACCGTGTTTTGATTTGATTCCCCATACTTTCATGTTTCTGTCTTGTCTTTAACATAGAGTTGTGCTCATTGTTGGTATTACAGTTTTGACGGACTAATGATTGTGAATTCTCTTCTGTTATCTATGTGAGATATAATGTCTAAGCTGTGGATTATTAGGCACTGCTGAATGTTCTATATCATGTCTAAGTGTTTACCGCAAATGAAATGAAGTCGGTTGATTTAAATGATGAATGCATCACTCGGTGCCCTTGCATGAGATTCATCATTCATTAAGAGTTTCCACTTTCCACATATGTATGGCATGCTATTTTAGATGCTTTCATCGATTTTGATTAAGGGATCAAATGCTCTTAACATGAAGCAGATTTTAGTATGGAAGTGTATTGTTCTTCTTGGACTGAGGCTCTCCAAATGAATATTTTTGAGCAAATATTTTCAGGTAGAAGGTTCAAGCAGATTGAATGAAGATACTCAGCGGCCTGTGCATCAATGGAAAAGGAAAAACCTGTTCCTCGAGATACCCTCAAGAAGCCTTGATATCTCCCAGGATTCAATTAAAATTAAGATAGCAGCAACTCCAACACCAACACCTAAGAGAGTAAACTTCATGTTGAATCCGAGCCCTCGTGATTCAAGAACAACTGGATCTCCAGGTCCATCAATTCGAGGAAAATCATCATCTCTGAAAAATATTCTACCAAAGCCTAGCACCAAGAGTCGAAATGCTTTAGATAGTGAGAAGGCTGCTGATCTAGCTGGCAGAATGACACCTCGTGAGTGGCCTTTGTTCTCAATAACTAAGATATTCACTCCAAGAGTGAAGAAATCAGTTTCCTTACCTGTCACTCCTAATTTCCATTCAAATCCTGAATCTGTTCACAGTGGAAGCATTAGTGCACCACTTCATTTACATGTAAGCTATGTTTTGGATTTGGATTAATTCATCTCTGCTTTCTTTTTACAGTGAATTTTGCAATTGTAATCGAAGTTCTGACCTGAAAAGTTACTGTTTTACAGACCAAAGAAGTTCAACTGCATATATCTCGGTCACTCTCGGTTCCTGTCAACAGAGAACGACGACCAAGGAGAATGGATAAATTTATCCGTGTTGTACCCTCACCTCGAGTAAAGGAAAGTGACATCACCGCCTCAAATACGTCTACGTCTGTGAATAAGGGTACAATACTCAACTTTCATCTTTCAAATGTAGTGACAGTAATTGTTTTCATTGTATTTACATTGTTTTCTTCTGTTCGTCTTTGTGCAGAAAACAATGATACAGAAGGCGAAGATATACCTGAAGAAGAAGCTGTTTGTAGGATTTGCTTGGTTGAGCTGTGCGAGGGCGGAGAAACATTCAAGATGGAATGCAGTTGCAAAGGCGAACTTGCTCTAGCACACAAAGATTGTGCCTTGAAATGGTTTGGCATCAAAGGAAATAAGATTTGTGATGTATGTAAGAATGAGGTTCGCAATCTACCCGTCACTCTCTTACGTATCCAAAGTTGTCGCCGTCTAACCAGAGTGCATAGTACGTCACAACTGACTGACATAGGCAGTTACAGGCAAGTTTCTTACACTCTCCTATTTTTCTCAACTGGAATGTACTTCAGTCGTATACAAAATGTCTTATTGTTACAATAAAATCACAGGAAGAAAGCATCAGAGCTAGAACCCATGAACAACAGGCAATGACTAATTTTACATTATATTGCGTTTGTTTTCAGGGTTTGGGAGGAGGTGCCTGTTCTTGTTATAGTTAGCATGCTTGCTCATTTTTGCTTTCTAGAGCAGCTCCTGGTGAGACGAGAGTTGTCAAATATTGATAGCTTGAGTTCTGTCATTACATTCATCATTCTCACTTGATCTTCCTTTCTTGTTAAGGTTGCAAAAATGGGTTCGACTGCAATTGCTGTATCTCTTCCCTTCTCTTGTGTGCTGGGTCTGCTTTCATCTATGACCTCGTCTATGATGGGTAAGTTCACTATAATATTCTCGCTAATGTTCTAAGTTTCGAGCACTCCCAAGGATCGATAATGATTGTATCTTAATGTTTTCAGTGAAGAAGGAATTCGTCTGGATTTATGCAACGATACAGTTCGCACTGTTGGTTCTCTTTGCACACATTTTCTACACCTGGGTAAGCCATTTTTTACACAGCCCAACACGTTTTCAGCATTTTTAGCGTGTAAGGAGAGGTGATCTTAGGGTGGCATTTTGCAGGTGCATTTGCAAGCAATCTTGTCGATTCTCCTGTCGAGTTTTGCTGGGTTTGGATTTGCAATGTGCGGGAGCTCCGTTGTTGTTGAGTTCCTTAGATGGAGAAGGAGACGGGTTTTTCAGTCAAGGGAGCATGATTCGATGGAATATCCCAGGCTAAGACCCAGCAACAACCCCACTAATCTTGCATGGCTTGGCTTCCCTGCTCGACGTCCAACTGATGTAGAGAATCCAGAGACATTTAGTAATAGCTGAATAGCTGAATAGCTGATACAGTGAACGACGTCGTACTGTCAAAATGTGATTTTTGTCCCCCATCACGTGGTTAGTTCGTTAGTGCTAACTTATGGCGTTATTGGCACTCAAGAGTCAAGATGTTATTATTTTTGTCAGTGTACATTTATTTACCATCATAGCGTCTGTCGATTGCCAGTTTTGCCACACACAAAGTGTTGCATGTTGCTGCTATTTTTGTGGGTTTATGATGAAAATATTTCAAAGATATTGAAAATAGTATGAAGTATGGGCTTGATTATCCGCAAATAAGTTTCTTATCCGATTTATCAAACAACTACATTATAACTTTCCTAACAATAATCATTCATGACAT